>JZKD02S1827347.1:19643-31456 GCA_000966675.3 Picea glauca | reverse complement strand
TCCCAATGCATGAGTTTTATATGTTTTATTCGATTTATGCTTAATCTATAACCCTCTAGTAGAAAAATAGCATGCATGCGTAGTGTTTTGTCTTGATTGCAGGATCGTCTTTGGAAGGAGCAACAGAAGCAAGCGGGTAAAGCGCAATGGAGGATCTACACCAACCATCAGTAAAAAGGTTAGTAGGTTCTTTCCATGTTTGCATGTGAAAAAGGGTTTTAGGTTTGGGGTGGTATATTAAAAGTGATTTTTTGAGGGTCATGATCTGCATGCAAGTTTAAGCCCTAGCTTGTTAGTCTGTAGGGTATTATTTCCCAACAATAGGTGCCCATGCAGAGATTTTTTCAATCGGACCGGGAGTTCCTCACAACTCTTACATAACTTTATGTTGAGCCTCATTTCTCATTCATAAACATGTGACTTTATACCCCATGGAATCCCAAATCAGTTTAATTTAATCTCTTTCCCGACTCGTCTAAAGAGGGAAAAGATTACCGGGTGATTTGTCCCTTTCACACTTGATTAAATTAGATTTGAAAGGTCATGAGTCTTAGTGAAGCTATTTTCTGACTCGTTATCAAAAAGTGAAAATATTGCTGAGGGAGCTTGTCTCTTTCACACTCATAAAATTGGTTTTGAAAATACGTCTATTTGGCACAAGTTTCCCCTTTTTCACACCAAGTAGACTAAAAGACATAACACATGACATTTTTTGGCATCAAGTTGTGATTGCATCTCATGCCCTCACTTGCAGTATTGATCCTATATCCGGTTCTCTCTTTGCGTTATAAACCATTTTCCTCAACAATTTTGCATCCTCAACCAAGAAGAGACTTGTTTATATCCTTCGCAATTTGACACCCTATACCTAGGAGGAAACATTCCCCCAAGTTTCCATCTCCCGCATGCACTTCCTTGCATTGAGCATAGGTACGTTCCACTGCTGGAACTATTTTTTCTTACTTGTGACACTTGTTTCCTCCTCTGTATCATAACATTCATTTGATATGAAAAAAAAAAGACGGGCGAGAAGGGAGTATTATATTATATTGACAACAGTCATATTACCTTTGAACAAAGAACAAAGTTATTTGAGTCCATTCATCATAATTTTTGGATTAGCATGACCTTAGGAAGCTAAGCTCGTTACAGAGTCTTCTCTATCGACTGGTTACTCTTCTAGTCCCTATAGAGAATTTCATCGATGCCTCCTGCATCTCATGGTTTCATCATCAGGTCTATGTTGCCAGAGTCTTCCATATGTCTCATGCTCTTGTTCAATGAAATTCTATCAACCTGTGTCGACCACTCCTCAGAACTATTGACTTTGCATGTCATCCATACCCTCAGTTTGTCTTAGAATCACATGATACTGTAGTCCTATCATGCACCTTGACCCTACTTTCATCATTGGTAGGTAACCTTGAACCCGACAGTCAACATTTCATCATTCCGAGCTATGGAAGACGAGAAATAATTAAAACTTGAGGGAAAAGTTAATATGGAGAAATTATTATTTCATATTGAGTCTACATCCCTTTGTCCTTTAATTCTGAACACAATGTTCATCCCCCAATATCTTCCCTCATTGATAGAGAACCTCTTTGTCTCCCTTACATGAGATTTCCTTTGGGGGAGGATTGAAGTGGTGGAGGCCCAGTTGGAAGGAAATCAGTTTCTTGGTTTCGAATCATGCCGTCATGGAAGTCTGTAATATTTTCACTTATGCTGATCATTTATTAATAGAAATACTCTCTTACTTTCTCCTATGCTTGTAGGCTCTTAATTTATGCATCTGTCTTAATTTTTTCTGTCAATGACATTATATTCTGTCGCTATTTTAAGTATTCCATTACTGCATGTATCTTCTCTTCCCTTTCTTGCAGGTATTGTGAGATCCATCTTCTAAGAGCCGTGTCCACAAGTGGCCACTTTTTTCCAACAACTTTGTCATCCTATGTATGGCATGTGCTATACGTTTCAGAGATTCTATTGCGTCTTAATCTCGCTGCAATCTTACTACTAGAGGAGAAGTGGGTACTGCGTGCTCCTCCATCTCCTTTATCTGGTCCTTGTACTGCTCTAAGGCTTGCACTATTTTACTCATTTTCTCTTCAGTAGATACTCCCTTTGAGTTTGCACTATTTGGGATGGTTCGAAATAATGTGCCTACGTTCTTCTTCATCTCTTCTACTTTTTTCTCTGCTATCTTCTTTTCCTGCCCTTCTTGGATAGGTTCTTCCTTTAGTGTGATATTATACTTCTGCGCTATCTGTAGATTCATCACATCAGACCTTGTCCTGGACTGAATTTCCTATGCGACACTTATCTATAGTTTATATAGCGCCTTCATCGGAATCTTGGCCAATGCCAAGTCCAATGTCTCGATTTCCTTTAAGGGCCTCTATGCTGCCTCATCGTCGATGAACAACAGGGGTTATGATAAAATTGGTGCTTCCCTGCACTGTAATTTTCACTCTTTCTCTAATAGGCACTCCTTCCTTGGTTTTTGTTGGTTTGTCTTCTGATGATTGCTCTGCTCTGATCCTCAACTACTCCAACACAGTTTTCACTTCCTATATTTTCTCCTGAATCAAATCCCTGTGGTTCTCTACATTATCCCACACCTCCGATAGTTGGTCTTGTACTGTCGTGGCTATTATTTCCACATCATCTGCTATCAATGATGTTTCCATTGGTTTTCTGTGGGCCTTTTCCTTTTTCCTTGAGCCACTTTCTTTCCGACCTGTCCTCTTTCTTTGGGCGTATGATGGATCAGATGCCTCTGGCATCTGTGTATCCATGCCTGTATCCTACCCAATTTCTTCCTCGATGGGTATTTCTTGTGTCTCTATCCTTTCTTCTCTTGCGCGCACCTATTCTATTATTCCTCTTGGTGCCTGCTCTGTGCACGATGGATCCCGTGTAGAACCACACTGTGATTTCTTATGTGTCCTACTTTTCTTTTGTATGGGGCTTCTTCCCACCACTTGGCCTTGTGCGACATTCTTCTTTTTTCTTGCATCGTTTGTGCCTATTTGCTATGCAGGGACTGTTATGTCCTGCTTCTAAATCTGTCCTCCTGGCATTGTCCTTGGGATCACTGCCACTTTCCATTCCTTGGGCCACTCCTGGACCTCCATCCGTATGTCCCGCATCATCAAATAATAGATATATTGTAGCTACTCCTTGGCTGGATTCTTCTTCACCTATACCCACATGTTGTGGCACGATGCTTGAATATTTTCTATTTGTCCAAACTCCTGGACAATCTATGGGGAAATCATCCATGTTTCAGCTATGCGGTTTTGGATCTCTGAAAAAGTATAGAACGCATACATAATTGTTTATTTTCTTCCCCTTTGTGTCTCCTGTGCTTCTAAGAGATGTGTAATGGGCTGCACCACACTTTCCTATTCTCTGCAGGAACATGTTGTACATCAGTCTTTTCCATCCTACGAGTTCAATGAGGATGAGTAACCATGAGTAGTGGAACTCAGAGCCCCAATCCTGTGTATCCTTGCAATCCTCCAAGAAATAATTCAGTAGATAAGGGGCCCATCTCTTCAAGCTCCCTTTCATGCACTGCGATGCATTTGCTACCACTATTGTTGGTACTTCCTCCTTCCTACACTTTCACATTAACTTGCACCCTAACAACCTTGTAGCAAATCATGTCGCGCGATCATTTATGTCACTCATCCTGATTCCCCTATTTTCTCTCTTCGTGACATACTTTGCCTTGATTTCGTTGGAGATGGATTTTGATTTATTTTTATCCTCTAAGTATTTCTCTGGATTCTCCCCATCTATGGGTAGCCCAATGATGGCTGCAATCAAGTCAACATTGATAGGCAATGGCCTATCCATCCATAAAATTCCTCCATGCACCCTTGCTAGGAGTTGCTTCACACATCCATTGATGTGTTTACCACGCCCAAAGTGTAGTATATCCAGTAAATTCATGATCCATTTATTGTAGAGCCTCAGGATCCACTGCACAGGCTCCAACAATGGAGTGCTTGGTGGGCCCTCTCCTCTACTCTCCATATAGTTATGCTGCACCAAATCTGGGAATTTGACTGTGTCAACCACATCATGATCCGAGTATTTTATGGTGTCTACTCCTCCCACCATCTCATCGTTGGCCTTTACTCCCTCTGGGATTTTTGGCATTACTATTTCCAATTCTGATTGTGTCTGCGATATTCCTTGTGCACTGCTCTCAACTCGTGCCTTCTTCTTTCCTTGTGGGGATGACACCCCGACCTCTAGTATGCCCTGGTGCTATATTTCATTATCTTCTTCTAGCTCTAGGCCCTACTACACTGAATCCATGGCTTGTTCGCCCTGTTGTTGCCCTTTTCTACTGTACCTGTTGGATTCTGTCCTCTGTACTTCCTGATGAAATCCTGCTAAAATCCTATCTTCTTCTAGTTCCATCAGTTGATCCAATATTTCATGCGCAACATCTTCTTCTATCATGTTGGTGATTGCTGCAATGCGCACACTAGGTACTAAATAATCTAATGGAACCACTTCTTCCTGCCCATACACAAGTCTGAACAATGTCTATCCTGTCTATTCTTGATACCTTCAAATCCCAGTCATCCCTATTCACGTTACAAATCTTTGTCAATTCATTTTCTAGAATATTCTTAAAAGATTCTACTATACAATTTGCATAGGGATGGTAAGGTGTGCTCTTTTGATGATGTATCTCGAATTCTTTTGTCATAGCTATGATTGTACTGTTAATGAAATGGGTTCCCTGATCACTCAACAAAATTATAGGACATCCAAATATGGTCACAACGTTCTCAAAGAGAAACCGTGCTGTAGTTTCTGTACTGCAATCCTTCACTGGGGCTCCTTTTTCCCATTTGGTTAAGTATTTTGTTGTAGTGATGATGTATCTAGCTCCTGATCTCCTTGTTGGTGGATTGATGGATCCAACTAAATCCACAACCCATTTATAAAATACTTGTAAGGTTACTTGGGGCATAAATGGCATTTCATCCCTTTTGGATGGTTTTCCCACCCTCTGACAGACATCACATGTATGACAATATTCCTTTGCATCCTTAAGTATTGTAGGCCACCATAATCCTGTGCGCAACAACTTCTGTGTTGTAGGATTTCCTGCATAATGCCCCCCAACTATCCCTTCATGTGCTTCTGCTAGCACCATGGAGCGTTCATGCTCCATCACACACCTTCTCAGAATTCCATCTACACCTAAATTTTATAAATGACTTGCAATCAGCTAATAGTTTGCAATGTGCACTACCAAATGCTTTTTCTGCGTGACATTAAATTCCTTGGGATCTATTCTTGTGCTAAAAAATCCAACAATGTCAGCAAAATAATCATCAACAATCTTAATATAAAATAAGTTATCATTAAGAAAATTCTCCTCGAAGTTCTTTGGCTCCTCTCCATTAGTAATTCTTGATAGATGATCTAGTCATGCATTCAACTTCCCTGGTTTTACTATGATTTCAAAATCATATTCCTGAAACGATAACAACCATCTACAGATCCTTCCTCCCAACACTGGCTTGTTAACTAGGTTCTTCAATGCATAATGATCTATAAACATATTAAAATGTTAACCCAATAAATAATGTCTGAACTTCTGTAAGGCATATACCATAGCCAAACCTTCCCTTTCCGTATTATTATAGTTCTACTAAGAGTAAAATAACTTTCTACTAGCAAAATATATCGGGTGATCAATATATCCTTCACTTGGTTGTGCCAATACTTCTCCAAGTGAAATGGATGAAGTGTCCACATGCACATGAAATTCTTTTGTCCAATCTGGAAAGCTCAAAATTGGTGTTATCACCATATTCTCTTTCAGTATGTCCAAGCTCTCTTGGAATTCATCATTCCACTGAAACCTGATGTATTTCTTTAGTAACTTCTCCATGGGCGCAGTAATATTTGCATAGCCCTTTATGAATTGCCTATAGTACCCTGTGTGGCCCAATGTTGCTCTCAACTGGTGCACTGACTTTGGTAGTGGTAATTTGAAAATAACAACAATCTTTGCAGGGTCTACTATCAAGCCCTGTTTGTATACAATGTGTCCAAGTAGGATTCCAAATGGTGTACCGAATATACATTTCTTAATGTTCAAGAAAATTTGACATTTCCTAAATCTCTCTAACATTAACCTCATAATTTCTACACGGTCCTTCAATAAACTGAATAGTGCCCAATCATACAGATAAACTTCTAAAAATTTATGTATAAAATCCTTGAATGTAGCTACTACTACTATGGAAAATATTGCTGGTCCATTCTTTAAACCAAATGGAATTACTGTGTGCTGATATGACCCCCACTCTGTTGCAAATGTATTTTTGTACCTATCCTCTGGAGAGATTATGATATGATAGTAACCTGCAAATCCATCTGTGAAGGAATATACTTTCTGTCCTCCCACATTCTCTAAAACCTCATCTGTGAATGGAGTAGGAAAAGGATCATGCAAGCATGCATCGTTTAATTTCCTTAGATCTACACATATCCTAATCCCTCTAGTATTCTTTTCCTGGACCACCATTGGACTAATCCACTCTGATTCTTGCACAGGTTCTATGATTCATGATTCTAGCATTCTGTCAATTTCTGCCTTAATTTTCTTCGTATAGATGGGGTTTAATATGTATGGTCTCTGTCTAACTAGCCTTGCATCTGGTATGAGGGGTATCTCTATTTCTCCAAGTTCTCCTACTACCCCTTTCATCTCTGAAAATGTGGCTGGGAATAAATCACTATAATCGCGTAGTAATTCCGCTATCTTTTCCATTGTCTCACTATCCTAGTAATCTCCAATGCTAGCTATCTTGGGATTCTCTTCAGTCCCAATATTGACCTTTTTAATCTTCATTGGTGCAGTGAATTCTTCTTATTGTATTTGAGGTCCTTATAACCCTCTTTCTCCTTCTCCTTCTAATATATGTATGTCACGTGGGTTGTCTTCTATTATTCATCCTCTTCAACTTGATAACAGTAAACTAACTGTTCAAGTGTTTCTTTTCTATAATCTCTGTCTATTGTCAATGTATATAACCCATATTTTTCAAATATCTTTCTTTTGATCCTCTGTAATGCTAGATCCACCCATGGATTCTCACTTTCAAATGCAAAGGTCCTAATAAAATTATGTTGTACTGCACTCCAACTCATAGTTTCTCTGTGCGGTTCCTGCTCTTTGTACCAATTACTTGGTATTCATTATAATGCATGAATAAATTAATGCATCTATTCCCCTAGTGGTACCAATATCCAGTTAGTGGCACAATAATTTATATAATATCTCTAGTTACCTCTTCCATTGTACTTATGTAAGGGTCTATCCTGGTGACTCCTACCAAATCTTATGCACATCAGTCGCTTACACTGATACCAGTCCTGAATTACCTCCTTATGTGAAACCCACTATCGTGCAAGTGTGTCTCTTAATTCTATATCCAACACTAGTAATCTATGACAATCAAAAAAATTCGATTCAAACTCTGTCAGGAAGTTTTCTAGATTTTCCTCTTCAATAAATTTGGGAAACTGTCTTTCTTCTGTCCCAACCCATCTTACTGGGCGTGTAATTATGGTTCACATCCTAGTAGAGACTTCATGCAATCTTTTATGCCAATTTTGTACTCCAGTATATGAATCTAGCATGTCATAGTCTTTCTCTCACACAATAGTCCATCTATAGTTGGATTCACATAATCTTCCTCTCACACAGTAGTCCTATACAACTGGTTTACATCATCCTCTAGAACAATTTGAGGCACATGTTCTACATATCTGTCACAATATGAGGGATATAAAGGTGCTACTACCCTAAAGTTCCTATCTTCAAATATCATCTTTCTAGTCTTCAAATTAATTATGGCCTGATTATCAAAAGCCCAGTCATTTTCCAATAGTGCTGGAAATGGTATAAACTCATCCACCATATCCATTACTTCAAAATCTATTGTGGTGCGCAGACCATCTAGATCCACCATTGTATTCTACAATCTACCTATGGGAATCACTCTCTCCTGGTTTGCTAGCTTCAACTGGCTATTGGAATACCCTAGTGTAGGGTCTCCCATTGCTTCCCAAGTATTCTTTGGCAAGATGATGACATTTGATCCTAAGTCTAGGATAACATTTCCCATATTAATGTTTCCTATATTTTCATTCAACTTGAACTCTCTGCTAGTTCTTTTCTTTATATGGAATTGATTGATCTTATTTGGTTCTATTCAGATCCCTTCTTCTATAGTATATTTCTCAAGCATATTTTTAAACAAATCCATGGAATTTTTATCATTAAGAATTTTAAAGCAAGATTACAGGAAATTATTTAAGTTACTTACTTTCTCTATTTGCTCTCCTTTATAAGTATGATCCAAATATTAAGGAATATCAAAAATAGGAGTATCATACCTCGGCGAAATGTTTGATGTGGATGCTTCATTCTCCTTTAGAAACTCCTTCTTTGATTTCTTGAAAGTTTCCTTCTCCTTCTTTGCATCAAACTACTGCTGTGGCTGAGTGTTCTTATGAATCCAACACTGAGATCCCTTTTTTTGATCCTACGCATCTGCTCCTTTCTTCACTCCTCCTCTAGTCATTATATTGATGTTCCTCCCAAGATACCTTATTTCTGCATCAATCCATTGAACATTTTGGTTTTTCAGATTTCGCTTCTCTTGGATCTTCGTTATCAACTTCAGGCATTCTTCTGTCATGTGATATGCTGCGAGACAATACACACATGTTACTGCTGGTTGAGGACAATCTCTTGCATAGTTTCCTTTCTATTGAAAATTATGGCAGATAATAGGCCCTCTGCCTCTGCCCATTCCTCCTCTTCCTCTACCTCTAAATCCGCCTCTGTTCCCTTTTGGATCCATGTTCTGTTGATGATACTGTGGTGCTTGATTATACTGTGGAGTTTGCTGAAACTATGGCACTACATGAAATTGTTGCACGTTGCCAAACTGTGGCGTAGTATGTTCTGTCATCAAATCAACCTGCATCCTATATGCATCTGGGGTTCTTTCCTTCATTAACTCCATATTTCTAATTTTTTTTTTCTTCATGTCCTACTAACTTACAAAAGCTAAAGAAATTACTCTTCGGTTTTGTCTTGTACTTTTGCATCATAGGGCAGTGATATGGATCATGCCCATGTGTTTTGCATATTTCACACCAAGGCCCTCTTGTAGGTAATGGATTTGGAAACTCTACTCCTAGGTACTGCACAAATTTCTGGCACTCATTCTTGTGATGTCCCTCTGATATGCACACAATACACCACACTTATTCTCTTTTCTCCCTACTTTTGTTCTGGTTCAATTGCACTTTCAAGTTCTTCAAATTTTTTTTTTTATCTCGTCTATAGTTGGATCTATCTACTTATACTGATTCTCTTCTAACTGCATCACTGCTTGTAGTGTGATGCCGACCACACCCTCTGCCTCGGCAAAGGACTCTGCGCTGACCTCCCGGTCTTAAGGATCGTTCAAATTTTACCCCGAGTCAGAGTGGCTCCTTCGATTCTCCACTGGAATATTTATTAAAATTGACCCACATGTCCTTTTTTTTTTTTGCTCCTTTCAGCCTCTAGGCCCGATCGCTGTTCTCTTCACAATAGGAAAATGGAAAATTGGGTTTCAGGGTTTTATAATCCCTGATGTCGCAAACCTTTTGTTCCCGATTTCCCGATCTCCTATATCCCGATATGACGTCACTGGGAACCCCTTGTTGACTTAGACACAACCAACGACCATGATCACCTACTAAACCAACGGCTCTGGATCTCCCTCAAGACTTCGCGATTTCAAATGCTGCAATGCCTTTGTCTTCGATTTCCCTGATCTCTCAAATTCCGATTTGCTGATGTGACTTCCTTTTTTGGGACTTTCCCCGAAAGTCGAGATTATTTCCATGCGTCCTTAAAAATGGACAGTCCTCGTTTGCTTCGGGGTTTTCACTGTGGATATTCTCGATTCCCCGTTATGACAATATTACGCCAGCTGGGACCCCTAATGGAGCTTTCCTCCTTTCAGGATTTCGGACTTCGAAATTCCGAAATGCAAGTGTTTCCTGTCTTCAAGATCCGTGAAATGTCGAACCTCGTCTTCTTCGGATTTCCGACACGCATCCCAAAAGGATGGACGGTTTTGATTAAATCTCAGACTTCATCAACTACAAAGCTAAAACACTCACTTATTTGAGTCTCGATGACCGAATCTCCGATTTGGATGATCACACGACACGTGTACTTCCTGGGATCCATGGCTGTGATCCTTTCGCTATTTCATGACTCAAAGGGTCTCGAACTCTTAGTCTCTAAACTTCCGATATGCCGATGGTTCTCGATTCCTGCCACCTGTCCCACCAGATGGACGGTTCTGATTTGTATCGGGGTTTTCACTATGGATTTACCCGATCTCTTGTCTACGGTATTTTCGATATCCCGAACCCCGACACCTCGATATCCCGACAACTTTCGGGACTTTTGCTCAGCTTGAGAAGGTTTAAACCTCAATATGCAACTCCTGTCAGATCGGACGACTGACGGGTAACTAGGTGAGGATACAATGGCTCACGATCTTCTGAGCTTGAACTCCGGACGCGACTGTAACCTCCTCGCTCCTTTATCAGATCAGACGACTGATGAGATTTTGCTAAATCTCCACAGAGAATTCTGACCACCCGTCTCTTCCCCCTGATGATTTCTGCAAAATGAACCAAGGATTCTTCCCCTGGGTTTATCCACATGTGACACAAAACTTCGATGCCTTCTAATCACTCAATATGCACCAACGCCTAGTACTTCCTTCAATAGTTCAAAGGTTTTATCCTTCTTGAGATTTCTCACAACTTCGAGTCTTAAAGAAGACTCTTGCACACACTCCTTGCGAGAACCTAAAAACACTTGAAGTGTTGAATGCTCTTTGACCTTGCACACACTCTGTAGGATTACTGAGAGGGAGGGTGAATCATTAATAGAGCAATTTAATCCCTTTTAACCATATAATCCAAGTTCTATATCAATGAAGCATTATTATCCAATAACTGCAGAGTAAATAAGCAATGAACAAATGAACAATCATACACATACACAGTACACTAGTGTTTTACGTGGAAACCCAAATCGGGAAAAAACCACATAATGCTTTTTCTTATATGTCTTGAAGAATTACATTCATTGGAAGCATCAACTTCCTTTGTTTTCCAGCTGCAATTGGAAGGAGGATCCAACCCCCTAGTTTCTCAGGCTACAACCTGAGGGAAGCTCCAACTCCCCAAATCTCTGGCTACAACCAGAAGGAGGCTACAAACCCCAATGTTCTCAGGCTACAACAGGAAGGTGGCTACAACCACCCGTCTTTGCCCCGTCCTGCCACCTTGAAGTAGAAGTAGAATGATGGAACCACTGTCACACTATCACTGTGAGATATATTGTTGTAAACCTGTACCAATAAGTCGGAACTATGTATCAACTTGTACCATAAACAAGTGCATCAACCATGCACCAACCTGTAATCAACCTGTACCATAAACAAGTGCATCAACCATGCACCAACCTGTAATAAACTTGTACCATAAACAAATGCATCAACCATGCACCAAACTGTAATCAACCTGTACCATAAATAAGTGCATCCAACCATGTACCAACTATGTACCAATCATGTGTCAACTACTCATCAAATATGACTTGTCAATATGTACCAACATCATCAACTATACACTTCATGTATGTGCCAACTCATCAACTACTGTCTCAACCATGT
>JZKD02S1827347.1:0-11113 GCA_000966675.3 Picea glauca | reverse complement strand
AACCTTTTTTCAACGCACTCCTTGCGGACAATTTCAACTGCACTCCTTGCAGGAACCCTTGCTCAGATAGAGAAACAATTGAAACTCATTTCTGTTTACCCTTTCCTCTTAGATTTCAAACATTCAACAAGAAATCATTCATAGATAGCATCAAAAGAAATTGCATGATAGAATGAGAAAACATTCATGAACATAACATTTAAAGATGCATACACAGAGAATATATGAACACCATGAGTCTGAATCACAATTTCTTTATATTAATTCAGAACTTCTATACATGGAGTCTGCTACACAACTCTCTGCTTCTCTTTTATGCTCATAATCATGCTAATGTTACAATACACAATGAGGGTGTCTATATTCCATATTCCCTCTGTCATTCTAAACTGTCTAATATATGCATTCAATCTACCTACCAACATAAATACCTTCTTAGTCCTTCAGACAAGAGCGGGTCGCTCAAGGTATGATTACAATCTATTAGTACACCTCTCCTTAAGTATCAAATTTAAGTTTGGCGCATCCAATCTTCAAAAGTTTTTAAACAATGTATCATGTGCTCAAAATGTGTTGTGGTTGCTCCACGCTCTTTTGATGTTGATGATGCTCCTGCATCGTACTCCCTCGCTTGAAAAATTTTCATGGGCTCCTGTCCATGAGCTCTCGCATGGTCTGTCCATGCTTCTGAATCTCTGCTTCATTCTCCCAGCTAGCATATTCAATTGGATGTCTTTTCCATTTGACCAAGTATTCAAAGTACTGTTTTCTTCTGGTCTTCTTGCTAATTATTTTGTCTAGTATGCTTTCTATCTGTGGCTTTTCTGCAACTGGCATCTGCTTTTGCCACTGAACCTCTGACTGTTCATCATTTGTTCCTTCTTCCTCGTCTTTTTATGGATACAAATTTGAGACATTGAATATCGGAGAAATTCCGATCCCATCGGGTAATTCAATCTCATAAGCATTTGCCCCAAATTTCTTCAAGACCCTACATGGTCCGATTTTCTTCATCTTCATTTTGTTATATGTTCCTCTTGAGAACCTTTCCTTTCTCAAATGTGCCAGAACCAAATCACCAACCTCAAACTGAAGTTGTCTCCTATGTTGATCTGCCCTACGCTTATAATCCTGGTTTGAATTCTGCAATCGCTCCTTCACCTGGCTATGAAGTTCCTTCATCACTTCTGCGAAATATTCTGCACTAGCGCTCCTAGTTCCATTCAGTTCTATATCCCTCAACTCAGAAATCCCTCTCAGCTGTATTCCATAAACAATCTGAAATGGACTTTGCCCTGTGCTTCTGTTAACTGAGTCGTTATACACAAACTCTGCCTATGGTAATATGTTGTCCCACTGGCTGTGGTGTTCTGTCACCAAGCTCCTGAACAAGTCTCCCAGACTTCTGTTCAGTGCTTTAGTTTGTCCATCCGTCTAAGGATGATAAGCTGAATTGAACGACAAGTTAGTTCCCAACTTCTTCCATAAGGTCCTCCAGAAGTGTCCCATGAACTTAGTGTCTTGATCCGAAACTATGCTCCTTGATAAGTTGTGAAGTCGAATGACTTCTTTGAAAAACAGATTCACAAGGTGAGTTGCGTCACTGGTTTTCTGACATGGAATGAAGTGTGCCATTTTGGAAAATCTATCCACCACCACAAAGATTGAGTCAAAACCTCTTTGTGTTCTTAGCAAACCCAATATAAAATCCATGCTGATTGCATCCCATGACCTCTCAGGTATGGGCAATGGTTGATAAAATCCTGCATTCTGTCTCTTTCCTTTCGAATGTTGACAAATTCTGCATCTGTCCACAAACTTTTTAACTTCTGCTCACATTCACGACCAAAAATATGACTCATTTAGCTTTGCGAACGTTTTGTCGTGGCCAAAGTGTCCTGCCAATCCTCCACTCTGTTTCCCCTTCAACAAATTCTCCCTCATGGAGCATTTTGGAATACAAAGTTGATTGCCCTTAAACAACAATCCTTCCTAGATCATGTATTCTATCCATTTGATTTTATCTCTGAGAAATGTATTCTCAGCTGCTTCATACGCCTCCTTAAAATATGGATCATCTCTATACATGTCCCTGAGGTAATCAAAACCCAATGTTTTAACTCTAAACTCTTACAATAGAAAACATTTCCTTCTCAAAGCATCAACAACTTTGTTAGCAGTACGAAATATGTTTAATCACAAAAGTGAAATTTTGCATATATTCAACCCATTTTACATGTCTCTGATTCAACTTCTCCTATTGGGTCACAAACTACAGTGCATGATTGTCACTGTATAGGACAAACTCCTTCAGAACCAAATAGTGTCTTCGCTTCTTCAATGCCTGAATGATAGCATAAAATTCATTGTCATATATGGAGTACTTCACCTTCGCTTCATTCATATTCTCACTGAAATATGCTATCAGATTGTCCTCTTGACTCAAGACTGCCCCTATTGCAAATCCACTTGCATTGCATTTCATTTGGAATGTCTTTCAGAAATCCGGAAACATCAAAATTGGTTGTTCCGTGATTTTCCTCTTCAACATATTAAAACTCCTTTCAGCCTCTTCTGTCTAGTGAAAAGACTTATGTATTTTCTTCACTGTATCCATCATTGCTGCACTAATTCCACTGAAATTCCTGATGAACTTTCGGTAGAAACTAGCTAATCCATGAAAACTTCTCACCTCAAATATACTCTTCGGTGATGGCCAATTCTTAATTACCTCCACCTTATCTGGATCCATCATTAATTTGTCTGCAGAAATAACAAATCCCAAGTAAATGAGCTTTGTCTTCACGAACGAGGATTTCTTCATGTTTATCAATAGCCTCTCCTGCTGTAATTTCTGCATCACTGTAGCCAAATGCTTCAGATGCTTTGCACTGTTTTACTGAAAATCAGTATGTCATCCAAATACACAATGAAAAATTTCCTGATAAATTCTTTCAAAACTTTGTTCATCAACCTCATAAAGGTACTTGGCGCATTTGTTAAGACAAATGGCATAACAAGCCATTCATACAACCCCTCGTTAGTCTTGAAGGCTGTTTTCCATTCATCACCTTCTCTCAAGCGGATTTGGTGATAACCACTTTTCAAATCAATCTTCGAAAAATACTTTTCTCCACTCAAGCAATCCATCAGATCATCCATCCTTGGCAATGGAAATCTGTATATGATGGTTATCTTGTTGATCGCCCTTGAGTCAGTACACATCCTCCAGCCTCCGTCTTTCTTTGGACTGAGTACTGTTGGAACAACACATGGGATTAAGCTTTCTCTAACCAACCCTTTGTCCAACAAATCCTGGACTTGTCTTTTGACCTCTTCATTCTCTCGTGGCATCAATTTGTACACATCTTTATTTGGAAAACTAGCTCCTGGTATGAGATCAATATGATGGCTCACACTTCTAATCAGTGGCAATGAACGAGGTAATTCGTCCACTACTATATCAGCGAAATCTTCCAGTAGTTCCTGAACTTCTTCTGGTAAATCGTCCACTCTTGTGCTGGTCAAAACAATTCTCGGTTTCCTGACCACAATGAACTACAGTTCCTCCTTCTTCTTGACCTCGGTAAGGAGTTCCTTCCCACTCATGAGAAGTACAATGTTACTTACTTAAGGTTTCACTTCCTTATCTTTGATTGGAAGTAACATATGAGTTCTCCCATTCTTTTCTAGGGTGTATGTGTTCATTCTCCCATCATGAATCACATTTCTATCATATTTCCATGGTCTACCCAGCAATAGATGACAAATATCCATAGGAATAACATCACAAAGTATCTTATCATTATATCCTCCTATCTTAAATTCAACTAAACATTGTTTAGTGACATTTACCTGATGTCCCTTTTGTAGCCATGAAACTCTATATGGACTCGGATGTTCACTCGTCTCCAGCTCCAGCTTTTCTACCATCTCCGTGGAAACGAAATTATCCATGCTACCACTGTCCACAATGACTTTGCATACCCTGTCCTTGGTTTTGCAAGCAGTCCAAAAAAGTCCGTTTCTTTGGGATGAACTCTCCACCTCCTTCTCTGGTGTTAAGAGAACTTTTCTCATCATTAGTGATCTTCCGCCTTAAGCATCTTCTGCCTCAACATCTCACCTTTGTTCTTCAGCGATGTGAGTCTCTCCACCCTCTTTCTTTTTATCTAGACATTCATAAGATTTGTGTCCATTCTTTCCACACGTGAAGCATTTTATCACTCCACCTCTTCCTCTAGTATGAGGAAAAGTATTATTATCAGCATAATCTCCTCTCTGCTCAGTATGCTATCCTCTCTGTTCAGCATATCACCCTTGCTGTGAGCTTCCACCTCTCTTAGTTCGAGTCTGAGGTTTCTTCCAGTCCTCCTTGGGCTTCTGATTTTTTTCTTGGACAACTTATTTGCCTTTGGGTTGACTTCCGCCTCGACCTCTTTGACCCTGTTTTCAGCTCAGCTTCTCTTCAGATTTTAGAGCCATCTGATAAGAATCTTCCACCATTCAGATGGTTACCATGCTCATCTCATCCTAAATATCATATCTTAGGCCATTCATGTACCTGGAAACCTTTTCATCATCGCTTTCCCGATGACCTGCCCTGATGTTCAGCCTGTAGAATTCTTCAGTTTATTCTTTTACTGTCATCAGCTTATGTCTCAGGTTCTGCATTCTCCTGAACATAGTAATATGGTAATCCCTGGGAATGAATTTTGCCTTCATCTTCACAATCATCCTATCCCAACTCCTGATTTTCTGCTTGCCTCTGCAGTGTCTGTCAGCTTGTAGTTCATCCCACCACAATGCTGCATGCCCCTTCAATCTTGTGACAACATGCTTGAACTTCTTATCTTCCTCGACATCTTCATAGTCAAAGTATGTGTCCAGGGCTCTAATCCAGTCTAGAAGCTCTTCGACATCCAGATTTTCCTCATAAAATGGAATGTCCATTTTCTCTCTTGCACCCATTCTTGAAATAGCTCTGATCAAACATTCGTTTGCTGCATCTTCGACTGCAACTTCTTCTTCATGTTCAACTTCGATTTCACTTTCGGAATCACTAAGATCCCCAATACTGACTGTGCGTCTCTATGCTGTCTCCATGTCCTCAAGTTTTGCGCGTAAATCACGCATCTCTCTTGCCATGACTGGGTCAGGCATCTGCCTACCTCTTCTTCTTGGTATTTCCCTTTCCTCTGGCAGATCGGGTGTTTTCATGTCTCTTCTCCTTGGCGGCATGGTGAAAATTTTCCTTTTCCTTACTACAGAAAGAAAATAATCCTTTCTGTGCTTTGATACCAACCTGACGCCGACCGCACCCTTTGCCTCGGCAAAGGCCTCTGCACTGACCTCCCGGTCTTAANGAAATTCCTGATGAACTTTCGGTAGAAACTAGCTAATCCATGAAAACTTCTCACCTCAAATATACTCTTCGGTGATGGCCAATTCTTAATTACCTCCACCTTATCTGGATCCATCATTAATTTGTCTGCAGAAATAACAAATCCCAAGTAAATGAGCTTTGTCTTCACGAACGAGGATTTCTTCATGTTTATCAATAGCCTCTCCTGCTGTAATTTCTGCATCACTGTAGCCAAATGCTTCAGATGCTTTGCACTGTTTTACTGAAAATCAGTATGTCATCCAAATACACAATGAAAAATTTCCTGATAAATTCTTTCAAAACTTTGTTCATCAACCTCATAAAGGTACTTGGCGCATTTGTTAAGACAAATGGCATAACAAGCCATTCATACAACCCCTCGTTAGTCTTGAAGGCTGTTTTCCATTCATCACCTTCTCTCAAGCGGATTTGGTGATAACCACTTTTCAAATCAATCTTCGAAAAATACTTTTCTCCACTCAAGCAATCCATCAGATCATCCATCCTTGGCAATGGAAATCTGTATATGATGGTTATCTTGTTGATCGCCCTTGAGTCAGTACACATCCTCCAGCCTCCGTCTTTCTTTGGACTGAGTACTGTTGGAACAACACATGGGATTAAGCTTTCTCTAACCAACCCTTTGTCCAACAAATCCTGGACTTGTCTTTTGACCTCTTCATTCTCTCGTGGCATCAATTTGTACACATCTTTATTTGGAAAACTAGCTCCTGGTATGAGATCAATATGATGGCTCACACTTCTAATCAGTGGCAATGAACGAGGTAATTCGTCCACTACTATATCAGCGAAATCTTCCAGTAGTTCCTGAACTTCTTCTGGTAAATCGTCCACTCTTGTGCTGGTCAAAACAATTCTCGGTTTCCTGACCACAATGAACTACAGTTCCTCCTTCTTCTTGACCTCGGTAAGGAGTTCCTTCCCACTCATGAGAAGTACAATGTTACTTACTTAAGGTTTCACTTCCTTATCTTTGATTGGAAGTAACATATGAGTTCTCCCATTCTTTTCTAGGGTGTATGTGTTCATTCTCCCATCATGAATCACATTTCTGTCATATTTCCATGGTCTACCCAACAATAGATGACAAACATCCATAGGAATAACATCACATAGTATCTTATCATTATATCCTCCTATCTTAAATTCAACTAAACATTGTTTAGTGACATTTACCTGATGTCCCTTTTGTAGCCATGAAACTCTATATGGACTTGGATGTTCACTCGTCTCCAGCTCCAGCTTTTCTACCATCTCTTTGGAAACAAGATTATCCATGCTACCACTGTCCACAATGACTTTGCATACCCTGTCCTTGGTTTTGCAAGCAGTCCGAAAAAGTCCGTTTCTTTGGGCTGAACTCTCCACCTCCTTCTCTGGTGTTAAGAGAACTTTTCTCATCATTAGTGATCTTCCGCCTTTAGCATCTTCTGCCTCAACATCTCACCTTTGTTCTTCAGCGATGTGAGTCTCTCCACACTCTTTCTTTTTATCTAGAAATTCATAAGATTTGTGTCCATTCTTTCCACACGTGAAGCATTTTATCACTCCACCTCTTCCTCTAGTACGAGGAAAAGCATTATTATCAACATAATCTCGTCTCTGCTCAGTATGATATCCTCTCTGTTCAGCATATCACCCTTGCTGTGAGCTTCCACCTCTCTTAGTTCGAGTCTGAGGTTTCTTCCAGTCCTCCTTGGGCTTCTGTTTTTTTTCTTGGACAACTTATTTGCCTTTGGGTTGACTTCCACCTCGGCCTCTTTGACCCTGTTTTCAGCTCAGCTTCTCTTCAGCTTTTAGAGCCATATGATAAGAATCTTCCACCGTTCAGATGGTTACCATGCTCATCTCATCCTGAATATCATATATTAGGCCATTCATGTACCTGGAAACCTTTTCATCATCGCTTTCCCGATGACCTGCCCTGATGTTCAGCCTGTAGAATTCTTCAGTGTATTCTTTTACTGTCATCAGCTTCTGTCTCAGGTTCTGCATTCTCCTGAACATAGTAATATGGTAATCCCTGGGAATGAATTTTGCCTTCATCTTCACAATCATCCTATCCCAACTCCTGATTTTCTGCTTGCCTCTGCAGTGTCTGTCAGCTTGTAGTTCATCCCACCACAATGTTGCATGCCCCTTCAATCTTGTGACAACATGCTTGAACTTCTTGTCTTCCTCGACATCTTCATAGTCAAAGTATGTGTCCAGGGCTCTAATCCAGTCTAGAAGCTCTTCGACATCCAGATTTCCCTCATAAAATGGAATGTCCATTTTCTCTCTTGCACCCATTCTTGAAATAGCTCTGATCAAACGTTCGTTTGCTGCATCTTCGACTGCAACTTATTCTTCATGTTCAACTTCGATTTCACTTTCGGAATCACTAAGATCCCCAATACTGACTGTGCATATCTATGCTGTCTCCATGTCCTCAAGTTTGGCGCATAAATCACGCATCTCTCTTGCCATGACTGGGTCAGGCATCTTCCTACCTCTTCTTCTTGGTATTTCCCTTTCCTCTGGCAGATCGAGTGTTTTCATGTCTCTTCTCCTTGGCGGCATGGTGAAAATTTTTCTTTTCCTTACTACAGAAAGAAAATAATCCTTTCTGTGCTTTGATACCAACCTGACGCCGACTGCACCCTCTGCCTCAGCAAAGGCCTCTGCACTGACCTCTCGGTCTTAAGGATTGTTCAAATTTTACCCTGAGCCGGAGTGGCTCCTTCGATTCTCCACTGGAATCTTTATTAAAATTGACCCACATGTTTTTTTTTTGCTCCTTTCAGCCTCTAGGCCCAATCGCTGTTCTCTTCACAATAGGCAAATGGAAAATCGAGTTTCGAGGTTTTACAATCCCCGATGTTGCAAACCTTTTGTTCTCGATTTCCCGATCTCCTATACCCCGATATGATGTCACTGGGAACCCCTTGTTGACTTAGACACAACCAATGGCCGTGATCACCTACTAAACCAACAACTCCGGATCTCCCTCGGGACTTTGTGATTTCAAATGCCGAAATGCCTTTGTCTTCAATTTCCCCGATCTCTCGAATTCCAATTTCCCGATGCAACTTCCTTTTTCAGGACTTTCCCCGAAAGTCGATATTATTGCCACACGTCCTTAAAAATGGACGGTCCTCGTCTGCTTCGGGGTTTTCACCGTGGATATTCCTGATTCCCCATTATGACGAGATGACATCAGCTGGGACCCCTAATAGAGCTTTATTTCTTTCGGGATTTCGGACTTCGAAATTTCGAAATGAAAGTGTTTCCTGTCTTCAAGATCCGCGAAATGCCGAACCCCGTCTTCTTCAGATTTCTGACACGCGTCCCAAATGGATGGACAGTTCTGATTAAATCTTAGACTTCGTCAACTGCAAATCCAAAACACTCACTTATGTGAGTCCCGATGATCGAATCTCCAATTTGGATGATCACACGACATGTGTCCTTCCTAGGATCCACGACTGTGATCCTTTCGCTGTTTCGCGACTCAAAGGGTCTCAGACTCTTGGTCTCTAAACTTCCGATATGCTTATGGTTCTCGATTCCTACCACCTATCCCAACAAATGGATGGTTCTGATTTGTATCGGGGTTTTCACTATGGATTTACCCGATCTCTTGTCCACGGGATTTCCGATATCCCAAACCCTGACACCTCGATATACTGACACCTTTCGGGACTTTCACTCGGCTTGAGAAGGTTTAAACCCCGTGCAACTCCTGTCAGATCAGACGACTGATGGGTAACTAGGTGAGGATCCAATGGCTCACGATCTTCTGAGCTTGAACTCTGGATGCGGCTGTAACCTCCTCGCTCCTTTATCAGATCAGACGGCTGACGGAATTTCGCTAATTCTCCACAGAGAATTCTGACCGTCCGTCTCTTCCCCTTGATGATTTCTGCAAAATGAACCAAGGATTATTCCCCTGGGTTTATCCACCTGTGACACAAAACTTCGATGCCTTCTAATCACTCAATATGCACCAATGCCTAGTACTTCCTTCAATAGTTCAAAGGTTTTATCCTTCCTAATCTTTCTCACAACTTCGAGTTTTAAAGAAGACTCTTGCATGCACTCCTTGTGGAAACCTCCAAACACTTGAAGTGTTGAATGCTCTTCGACCTTGCACACACTCTCCAACAACGGTCTCTCAATACCTTGCTCAGGTTCGAAACTTTGAGATTTTCACCAGCCTGCTCCCCCTTGCACGGCTCCTGTGCCTGCCTGCACCTCTACGTGAATATGAGAACAAAAGTTATCTCTCTCGAGATTTCAGAGATGAAACTCTGAACCTTTTGTCAACGCATTCCTTGCGAACAATTTCAACTGCACTCCTTGCAGGAACCCTTGCTCAGATAGAGAAACAATTGAAACTCATTTATGTTTACCCTTTCCTCTTAGATTTCAAACATTCAACAAGAAATCATTCATACATAGCAGAAAATAAATTGCATGACAAAAAGAGAAAACATTCATGAGCATAACATTTAAAGATGCATACACAGAGAATATATGAACACCATGAGTCTGAATCACAATTTATTTGTATTAATTCAGAACTTCTGTACATGGAGTCTGCTACATAGCTCTCTGCTTCTCTTCTATGCTCATAATCATGCTAATGTTACAATACACAATGAGGGTGTCTATATTCCAGTTTCCCTCTCTCATTCTAAACTGTCTAATCTATGCATTAAAGCTACCTACCAACATAAATGCCTTCTTAGTCCTTCAGACGAGAGCGGGTCACTCAAGGTCTGATTACAATCTATTAGTATGCCTCTCCTTAACTATCACATTTAAGTTTGGCACATCCAATCTTCAAAAGTTTTTAAACAATGTATCATGTGCTCAAAATGTGTTGTGGTTGACCCACGCTCTTTTGATGTTGACGATGCTTTTGCATCATAGTGCCTCTACCTGGTTTTAAAATTTATGTTGTCTCAATGGATATTTAAAGTGTGGTAACATAGAATTTATAAACAAATGTCTATGTTGCATGTCAGAAATGGGATACTTTAGTTTACCTTTCAATGTATTGAACTTCTGATTGATTTCCCATAAGGATTCTCCTAGTTTTTGTCCCACCTCAATCATCTCATTCATAAACTGATCTTCCAATTTCAGCCTCTGAAACTTCGTAATCAATTCCTGCTTAATATATGTTATTGTTCTCGACGCACCCTATGGATTTTTTACTGCTAGGTTCATGTACCAATCCAACATGCGATTTCTGAATGTTATTGCTAACTGCGCCACTTTTTTTGTCTCATCAATGATTCTTTTTTCTTCCCATATACACTCACACACGAATAGGTTCTTTTCTGGGTATTATGTTCCACCCCCATGAAACTATGCTAATCTAATCGTTGGGTCTATGCCTTCCATTGTTGAATGTGTTGTACCTTCTCTGCACGGTACTACTATCTATGTACTGTTGTTCATAATTGAACTCCCTATAGGGCAATTCAATTACTTAAATTTCATTCATTTAATTATCAGCCAGGGATGCTCATAATCTTGTGATGATGCCAACACAATATATGAAGGAGTAGGCATTTAACTCGAATTTAAGAAAATTCAATCAAATCCTAACTCTTTCATTCCACTAAATAAGACTTAGTTGTTGTAGGCAAGAAAACACTAGCTCCCTTACAAGAGGTCCACTTGTGATGTTTCACAAAACTTATCAACAATCAA
>JZKD02S1827336.1:72781-87428 GCA_000966675.3 Picea glauca | reverse complement strand
AAAAATTCCAAAATAAGTTAGTTGGATTAGGTGGGAGGCACCAATCTCCACCTGGAAGCTATGTAGGGCTTCAAACAACCTCAATAGTCTAGAACCCACAATTACAGAGAATAACATAAGAACGTGTTGAACTAAAACTATCAAAAGGAGCCAGTTGGAATAGGTGGGTGGCCACCAATATCCACCTAGATTAGTCCTCCCTCCTTAGGAAGCAATGGTCTCCATTGCGTTGAGTTCCCCCATCAGGTGAGGAAATTTCTATTGAATTTGGCCCTGGGTGAGCCATTTTCCTTGGTGTAGGAGCTGCCCTGCCTTGACAACCCGATAAAGATGGATCCTCTGCTGGAGAGTGCCCTTGACTTGTGTGTCCACTATCCGATTAGTGGATGCATGTTACATGCAGTCAGGGTTGAGCTCTGTTGGTGTCAACTGTTCTGCGATCTCCAAGGTGTCCAATAATGGTGGAAAACATGGTTGAAGAAGGTCCATATTGAGCACTGGGTGCAAGCTAAGGAAGGGGGGAGTGTTGAGCTCAAAAGCATTGTCCCATAACCTTGGTGATAGTGTAAGGCCCATAGGGAATTAGACGAAGCTTCCGATGGGGCCCCGTAAGGCGTTCTTTCTACAAATGTAACTAGACCTTGTTTCCCACCTGAAACTTGTGCGGTACCTGGTGTTGATCAGGGCGTTGCTTGTACTTAGCATTGACTTTCTGCAAAATCTCATGGACCTGTTGGCGGATGTATTGAATCCACTCATTGAATCTAGTGGCTTTGTCGACCTCAAATTGAACATGGGAAGATTCTGTCTGTGTGGTTGCAAGAGGTAGTGCAACATCAATGGGACCCAAGGGTTGGAATCCCAGCCCCACCTGAAATGGGCTATGGTCGATGGAGCTATGGAGAGCCATGTTGTAGCTGTGATGAACATAGGGAAGACTCTCATCCCATGTACATGGATGCTTAGAGTTATACATGCACAAGATGTGCACAATCATCCGATTGATGACCTATGTCTGGCCATCAATTTGAGGGTGGAAGGCACTGAATTTAGGGAGCTTGGTGTCCAACATTGACCAGAGACTTGACCAAAATGTGTTGATGAACCTGCTATCCTGATCGTAGATGATGGTCTGTGGCATCTCAAAATGGATCCACACTTGTTCGAAGAATATCTTGGCGATATCTGCCATTGTCACGCTCTTCTTGCAGGTTATGAGAATGGTCATCTTTGAAAACCGATCAACCACCACAAATACACAATCACTGCCTTGCTTGGTGGACGAAAGGCTAGACATGTAATCCATCGAGATGGATTCCCAAGGCCTCTTGAGAGTAGGAAGAGGGGTGTATAAGCCTTTCTTCTTGATGGATGGCTTGGAAATGACACAAGAAATGCAATATCTCATATACTTGTTGACGTCCTGTCGAAGTTTTGGCCAATAAAAATATTTTTGTAGAACAACCACAGTTTTCTCCACGCTAAAATGTCTTGCCATTCGACTATAGTGAGCCTCCCAAATCAGTTTTGCACGTTCACTTGCAGGAACACAGAGGTGGCCCAGATGGCATACTAGTCCATCTTGAATGTGAAAATCGGTGACATTCGTGCCTGTACCCAAGAGATGATAGGTGGTGGCAAAGTCAGGATCTTGCTGATAAAGTTGGGGCCAATCAGATGCCTCATGCCCACATGAATGGAGCACGGTGGTGAGTGCAACCACAGAAGGTCGACTGAGGCAATCAGTGACACGATTTGTGCTCCTTGTCTTATACTTGATGTTGATATGGAACTACTGCAAGTATGTGGACCACTTCTGATGGCGATCGTTCTGCAACTTCCCCTATGTTTGTATGAATTGCAAAGGCTTGTGATTAGTGTGGATGATTGTCTCCTTTCCCAAAATGTAATTTTTCCATTGACGACAACCTTATACAATGGAATACATTTCCTTGTCATAGGTGGGGTATTTCTGGACAATATATGAGAGTGTCTCACTATGGTATGCTACTGGATGACTGTGCTAAGTGAGAACTGCACCTGCAACATAGTTGGATGCATCAGTATCGATCTCAAACGGTTGTTGCAGAGAGCACAAGCAATGCTTCAGATCATTAAATGCTCATTGTTGTGCCTTCCCCCACACAAACATTTCCTTGCCACCGCCCTTGGTCACTTGGTTGAGGGCCCATTCAATATGGGAGAATCCCAACATGAACCATCGATAGAAGTTAGCAAATCCCAAGAAGCTCTGAATCTCAGTTAGTGTGGTTGGGGCTGGCCAGTCACAAATGACTTGGATCTTAGTTGGATCCACATGTAACCCATGTTCATCAACAATGTAGCCCAAGTATTGGACCATGTTCATGCCAAAGGAGCATTTTTCCAAGTTGGCATATAGCTTGTGCTGCCACAAAGTGCTCAAAACCTGCTGAATATGTTGCATGTGCTCCTCCCAAGTTCTGTTGAAGATGAGGATGTCATCCAGATATACCACCACAAAAGAAATGGTGAAGGCTCTCAATACATCATTCATCAACCTCATGAAAGTCGTTGGTGCATTTGTTAGGCCAAACGACATGACCAACCATTCAAAGAGACCTTCTTTAGATTTGAAAGTTGTCTTCCATATATCAATCGGTTCGATGGGAACCTAGTGGTAGCCAAACTTTAGGTCAATCTTGCTGAAGAACTTGTCCCCCTTGAGTTGGTCAAGAAGGTCATCAATTCGGGGAATTGGGTACCGATTCATGACTGTGATTTTGTTTAATGCTCTATAATCAATGCATAGCCATCAAGTCCCTTCTTTCTTCTGCACCAGTATAATCGGGCTTTCGCAAGGGGAGGAGCTGGGTCTGATGTGCCCCTTTTGAAGCAGCTCTTGGATCTAACACTTGATTTCGTCATTTTCCATCAACAGGTGATGATAAACTGGTCCATTAGGCAGAGGTGCACCGAGGGTTAGATCAATTGGATGCTTGAATTGGCAGTGCGTTAGTACCCTGGTGGGTGAGGAGAGGATGTCTCTGTACTCTTCCATGATTTCGTCCACTTGCTTCTGCTGCGAAGAGAGGCTTTGTGTAGAGTTCACAGATGTGGCAACGACCTTCTGCTTACTATGAGCACAGATCATAAAGAAGACAAACTTCCCGGTTTTTGAAATGACCTTACTGCATTGCTTAGTAGAGATTAGAGAAATAGTGGTAGGTAGCGCTACCTCTGGTATCTTGTACAATTGTCTATCCAAAGTAATAATAACACTACGCGGTCTAGACTCATACGCAACATGTCACTTCCACGGATATGGTTTTCCTAAAAGAACATCACATAATTCAAGGGGAGAAATATCACACAATACCTCATCTTTGAAGGGCTTGATGTCGTAGGGTAGACGACATTGTTGGCTGACTTGCAGATCTCTTCCTTGGCAAAGCCAACCAATGGTGTAGGGCTGCAGGTGCAGTGTCATTGATAGGTCCAATTGCTTGATGACCTCTGTTGAGATCAAGTTCTTCTGACTGTTGCTATTGACAATGAAATGAAGCGGAGCTCCCTTTACCCACATCTATGAGTGAAAGAGGCGTTCCCCTTCCTCTAGTTCTTCTGGTTCGCTTGGCTAGACTTTGGTGGTAGCGAGAGTGGCGTTGGGTTCGGCATCGATAATATGATTCCCTCCTTTTGGATTTGATTTAGAGCCAGAATCTGCCTCTGACTCGGAAGCTTTCAACTCAGCCACTGGTGACTGCTTGGAGCGACATTCTTCGGTGTTGTGCCAAGGGATTTTATGGTATTCACACCACTTTCCTGTGTCCTTCTTCGACTTCTCATTACCCTTCTTGTGTTGTGGCTTGGACTGGTTGTCTTGAGATTGACCATCTTTGCTCTATCCCTTGTTTTGTGGGTTGGGGTCACCTTTGCCCTGCTTCGACTGTGAGGAGTTTGCAGATCTAACCTCCCTCCTCTTCTACTTAAACTTTTGCTTGATCTTGACAACATATCTATAAGTCGTACCCAATGATGCGATGTCCAGAAATTCCATTTCTGTTTGAATGTATCTATGCAAACAACCGTGGTATTTGAGCACCAGATGTCGTTCAAAGTCTTTGATACCCAATTTGGTGCGCAGAGTATGGAAAATGTTGGTGAAATCTGGTATTGTCTGGTCCCTTTCCTGATCCAGGGTAGTCCATCTTGTGTACTGGTCATTGTAGCTTCCAATAGGGTAGTATTCTTCTTTAATGGAATCCCTGAAGGAATCCCATGTGGGGGTGACCACAAATATTGCAGATTCCTCTATGGCCCTTTGCTCATAGTAAGTATCCCACCAGTCCTTAACATGGGGGACGACCTTGAGGAGTGAAAAAGTAATCTTTTCCCTATCAAAAAAATTGTGGACCGAAAAATACCCTTCAAGTAGATTCAACCATTTATCTACACCATTTGCATCTATCAGTCCTTCAAATAATGGAATATCAAAACTTACTTGTACCTTGAAGGGGGTTGGATGGCCACTTGATGAAGATGTGTCTCCTATGGGCAGCCGCCGAAAGATCTATGCAAAGTTGTCCATCATTTCGTTCCTTTGTCGCACAAGGGATTCCTCGAGCAACAGTTTAAAAGGATCTCCTGCTCCATCATCTTTCTTTTCGTCCCCCATTAGTTGTGGTTGGGCTTGGCGCGATTGATCTTGCAAAGGCTCGACTGGTTCATGTCCCAACTTCTTGTACCTAGATCTTGTTGGGGACATGCACAGAGAAAAATAAATGAAGAGGAGACCGCTTTGATACCACTAATCTATATTTATGAGAGGAACGACATAAATAACAAACTAAATACAATAACACATAGATAAAAAGAACAACAATAGATATCCAGTGAGCAATAACTTCTATTGAATAAATAAAATAGGTTGAAACTATAAAACTGCAGAACTGAAAACAACTTGCTCGAATGGTGGTAGCTATCTCTGAGAAGAGATGTGGCTGCTACACACATCCGTCTGAGCAAAATGATTACAATGAGGCTCCAGAAGCCTTTTTAACATTACTCATGATTTCCAAAACCCTAGACATCCAAAAATCTAACCCTAGGAGATGAAACACCAAAAGTTATATGGGCCCCGATGGGTAAGTTGGTACCTCAACTTTCCGGGGTTGTAACTTTTGCATACGACCTCTGTTTTAGGCGCGTGATAGCCCGTTGGAAAGGCCTTTTCGAGAACTACATGTTACGACATCAAACGCTGACTCTCTTTACAATTTGATTGTGGTTAGCCAAAAAAACACTGTGGATTAGGTGGGCGGCCACCAAAACGACCCTGGAAGTACAAAAAGATGTGTTGACATGAAAAATTCCAAAATAAGCCAGTTGGATTAGGTGGGCGGCCACCAATCTCCATATGGAAGATGTGTAGGGCTTCAGACAACCCTAAAAGTGTAGAACCCACAATTACAAAGAATTACAGAAGAACGTGTTGAACTAAAACTGTAAAAAAAAGCCAGTTGGAACAGGTGGGTGGCCACCAATATCCACTTGGATCACCCACTCTGATCACAACTCTAAAGGGAGAGAGTGAATTTTTACCCAAAACGATTAAATATCAACCTTTTCTCTCATGGTATCAAACAAGGGAGTCTAGTTTTTGAGGGACACGATAGAACTATCTTGGTACCATTTCCTTGTTGGTATATTCTCCTTGTCCTTTAAAGGCCGAAACAAAAAAGTAATCCATCCTACAACAAGCAAATGAAAAATGGTTGCGTAACCTCGCTATTGTCTCCACACCTTCCTAATCCACATGCTCATATATTTTTCTAATATAAGCCCACCATGCAATTTTCCCACTAATGCCATTGCTTGATAAAGTTGCACCTATTCCAACATAAAATCTTGCCCCATGATCAACTTCATCCCTTATGCTATCAACTTAACACACTTCAACTTCTTTTTCTTCCTCTTAATCAACCCTTCCTCAACACATAGAGAACTTCCTCATTGCTAGCTTCAAGGATAGACCACTTCAAGTAGTCCTTTCCTTCACCACCTTTCTTGATAGTTCCCTTTGGACCCAAGTCCACCACCTTTTATGAGATATGAGAACCTTTAATGATGTTCATGATCTGTAATGGAACTTGAGTTATCCTTTCAAAATCATCGTTACCCACAAACTCCACCCCGACCCAGAGGTCCATTTGACCTGCACTATTAGCTTTCTCAACACTAATACAAGACCCAATAGAGCCCCTAACTCTCTCATCATTTCCCTAACTCATACAAGAGAACCCAAATACCTCCCTCCTCCATGATTTAGTACCTTCATGGTTTTGAAAACGAGGTGGATTTACCATCTTTCCTTCGAGTTGACGGGCCCCTTTCTCATCAATCAATGCCTCATCACTCTCCATGATCATAACTCAAGCACATATCCACTTACCAATAGAAGAAAACTAGGATTGAAACACTCCTACACCTAAAAATCTAGTACAAACCAACTAAAACACCTCTCCCATAGTCTTAGCTACCCATTCTACAGATTGCCTCCATTATTCAACTAGAGCCTAAACCCCAATGCCTATGAAACGAAGCTGGGAAATGATCTAGAGTTATGTCAAAATGAAAAGAGGTGATTACTAACTATGTATAAATGTTATTAATTAGATAAATGTTCGGGTTACCTAAGAAACGAAAGGACTTGGGAACCAAACAATTTTTACCTCATAGTATAAATGTTTAGGAGTTTGATGTAATAAGGATCTTTTGGCTCTCTAGAATTTGGGCCTCCTACAATTGTTGGTTATTGTGATCCAAAGATTGAGTGAGTGGCTCTATGAATGTAACAAGGCTTGAGAGCATTAGTCATTGATTTAATAAGCTTTACAAAGGTCATCGGTGAACATCTTTGCTATGGTTTTAATTTGATAACAATTTGTGTGTGGAATGCCTATCAATATTTAATGCATTTGCATATTTGATATACACGGTAAGTGCTGTTGTTGTGTGACTTTGATTGTAAGTCCCTGAGTACTACATCTATTCTATAAACCACGCTTATATAAAAATAACAACATCATCATCATCAATAACATTATTTTCTTTATTACAATATAACATGACATTACACTTTCTTTAATAAAATAACAACATTACATTCCTTTCTTCTCCATAATACAACCAACCAAGTGCAATACTCCACATTTCATATTAAACATTAGATGGGTCTTGTTGTGAAGAATCAAAGCGTTCAAAATGATTAGACATATCATTGAGCAATATTAACTTAAATTAAAGGGTCAAGGAATATTAAGTTACTAGTAAATGAAAGGGTAATGAAAATATTTGAGGGCAAATTGATTTTTTTTTATAAGAATGAATGTTAAATGGGGTTCAAAATGAGTAGATATATCATTGAGCAATATTAACTTAAATTAAAGGGTCAAGGAATATTAATTTATTGGTAAATAAAAAAGGTAATAAAAATATTTGAGTGTAAATTGATTTTTTTATAAGAATAAATGTTAAATGGAGTGAGGATTGGGTTTAATGGTTAAAAAATTCAAATCCAAAAAGACGCAGAATATATATACCTTATCAATAACCTTCTTAAAGTTAATAATTTATTTTATAAAAAATAATAAAAAACTGATAAATTTTTATTTCTCAACAAAGTTCCATCATGATTTTAGTTGTGTGTACGGTGACACACTACCTTAATTTTTTTTGTAAGATCAAATCGAAACACACCTCCTTTACTTTAATAGACTTGGAAAAGAAAAATAAATTTTAATGGACTTTAAAAGAAAAATAAAAATTGAAAAACAAAGAAATATATGAAATGATTTTAGTTGTGTATGGTGACACACTACATTTTAGTTCTCTGTATGGTGATACACTACCTTAATTTTTTTAAGATCAAATCGAAACACACCTCCTTTACTTTAAGAGACTTGGAAAAGAAAAATAAACTTTAATGGACTTTAAAAGAAAAATAAGAATTGAAAAACAAAAAAATATATGAAATGATATTAGTTGTCTGTATGGTGACACACTACCTTAAATTCTTTTGTAAAGATCAAATAAAAACACACCTCCTTTACTTTAATAGACTTGGAAAAGAAAAATAAACTTTAATGGACTTTAAAAGAAAAATAAAAATTGAAAATCAACGAAATATATGAAAAAGGAGTCGAGGATATGGACTTTTGATGCTTGCGCCTACTTTTTAGCAGATAGAGTGCATATCAGGCGAGGCCACGGTGTTTTTCTTTGAAGGGGCGGATGGTAAGAATCGTTGCATTGTGCGAGGCCGTGTCGAGAACCATTCGCAGGCGTTAATAAGGTTGATTTGAGCAAGGGCATATTCATAATCATAATAATCTCTGAAAATGGGGAAGGATTTGAGTGAGGAGCAGATCGCTCCAATGCGGGAGGCGTTCAGCCTCTTCGACACCGACCGCGACGGTTACATCACAGCGGCCGAACTGGGAACTGTGATGCGATCCCTGGGGGAGAATCCCACTCAGGCGGAGCTTAAAGAGATCATTAAACGAGAAGAGATCAGCGGTACCATCGACTTCCCTCACTTCCTGGACGTGATGAAACGGAACTTGAAGGGAGGGAGCTTCCATGTTCAGCTCAGGGATGCCTTCAAGGCCCTCGACAAAGAGGGCACCGGCAAGATTTCTGCCAGCGAACTCCGTCATATTCTTACCAGTGTCGGGGAGAAGTTGGAGCCGTCCGAATTCGATGAGTGGGTTCGAGAAATTAAGGTCGATTCTGACGGAAACATCTGCTATGAAGATTTTATCGCCAGGATGATGGCCAAGTAATTTCTAGCTTGCTGTGTTGTTGTGATACACACTCTTTTTAAACTTTCCTGATTTTTGAAACCTCTGGCAATCTTGTGCCCTTTTCTCTAGGGAAATTCGGAGAATATGTTTTATTATCTAAAAGGGCCTGAATTTATCGTATGCCAAGGGTTTACAGTGGGTTTGTCTATTAATATGTTAATCTATATTCACAGTCTGATTTAAAATATATTGCTTCGATCTTGAATGTTTTCGCACTTTCCCTGTGAGAGCCCCCTATTTTTCAATTTGCTGCTGACGGCTTCTTTGATAAATGTTTTTGCTTAAATGATTTCAGTGCATCGAATTTATGTACACAGCGTACGCAGGTTTGCTGTTAAATGCTTTCTAATTGGTTGCGGATGTCAAAATGTACTTTGTGTGAGTTAAAGAATCTTGAAAATATAATATTCCATTCAGGTCAGCAAGTTCTATTTGGCCTAATTACAAGGTTTACTGTAACATGCTTTTATATCATCGGATCTCTGCTATGAGCTATTTTGATTTGTAGAAAATATGAAATGAAAACATAATAGGAGGCGGGACACGGACGACAAGAAACATAACAGGAAAATAACAATCTTTTGGTGTCTGTTCCCTCCGTTTGTGTTATCCATAAAATTACAGTGTCTGTCTCTGTATATATATATATGACTGCAATTCTCTGTAACCGCATAAATCCTATATATAGGATTTATGCAGTTACAGAGAATTGTAGTCATGTGGTAACTGCAGTTGCAAAATATTTTTCTTAGTTGCAACCTGACAAGCATTTTCCTGAAATATAATCACAGATTTATCGTGACCACCAGAACAAGAATTTGGCAATAAATTGACATGATTTATCTTTTCCCCATATCCAAAATTAGCATTAAAAGTACTCCATGATGATATGACTTGCAAGAGGTATGCTCAGAATCTCTAGGCTTTGAAGGTCACGTACTCTTCTGCAAACTTGATGCAGGAGCATCCCTGGCTTACTGGCTATACTGCATAACCAAAAACATAAATTATGTTTACAATTATGTTTTGATTTTCTTTGTTACAGTGTTTGTGGTTGATTTTTCTCATCTGAACAATCTCTAGGGAATTCAAGTGAATCCAGACAGCTAATTCTTACCTTTTACATTCAACTCCTGGAAATCGTTGGCAATAAGGGTGAGAGAGAAACATGTTTTGTTTGCTTGCTGCATTATACATGAAGGCTCATGGTTTTAAAGAAATGTGGATGCCTAATTTTATTTCATTGACTACAAAGGGGACAAATCACCTTTTGCCAATGGGAAAATATTTCTGAGCATTGTTTCCTTTAATGAGTGAGACAACGAAATAATTATGGATGACTGAGTGGTTGATGGCTATTTTGTCAACATCTTCTCTGCTGAAATTAATAAAAGGAGGGAGAAATTGTGTTGCTGGAGGTAGAGGATGGATTGGAAAACAGAAAGACACCAATTTGCTGGGTGTTGATGGCTGTGTGAGAGATTGGGCGTTTCCTGGGCACTGGACAGAGCTGCATATCATTTCCCTGGTGAATTAATAATCAGTATCACTTCCATCTTTTATTGTGGCTCTGATTTTGGTGAATATGCTGTGTATGGATTTGTAAATTGTAGGCAGAAAATCTCTGTGGGCTTCTCTGCTTACATCAGTTGGTATTGGAGCAGGATTAAAATTCTGTTTGGAGACAGCTCCAGTGGAAGAAATCTGGGTATGAGCCATGGTTTAAAATCCTTTTTGGAGACAGCTCCAGTGGAAGCAATCGCTGGGTAGAGCTGTGAGGACTCTGAAGAAGCTGCAAGAACAGATTGCAGACGAGACTCCAGTATGGCACATAGAAGCGTCCATGTTGGATGGGGTAGGCGACGGGTGTAGACTCTGTGGACGAGATGGCAATGACATTTCAAGGATTCTGTGGGAAATGCAGGCCGTACTGGATGCTTTGGAAGCAGATGGAAGGTGAGTAAGCATCGATGATGGTGAGAGTGATGTTGAGGAGCAAGCAGCAGAAAGGGAAAATGAAACCCAACCAATAGAGCAAGAGCAAGAGCAAGAAGAGCTTGACCCAGAGGAAAGAAACTGTGCAAGCCATTGCAAGAATGGAAGGTAAGGCAAACATTGAAACCCCCACTTTTCGGGTATCTTAATTTCTGGTGATTTGATTGATTGGATCACTGAGCTGGAAGAATATTCTGAATAAGAACATGTGGAAGACCCTCACAGGGTTAATTTTGCCTGTACAAAACTGAAGGGACATGTTGCATTGTGGCAGAAAGAGGTCTAGATTGATAGGAACCGAAGAGGAAAACAAAAATTTAAGGCTTGGGATAGGATGGTAACCAAGCCTAAAGGGAAATTTCTGCCCCATGATTATCAGCTGAATTTGTTTAGGAGGCTGCAAAACCTAAGACAGAAAGAGCCAAGTGTGAAAGACTACATGGAGGAATTTTACAAATTGACTATTGGATCTGGTTACATGCAGAAGAACACTAAGAAGATTGCTCGATATGTTAATGGCCTAAGGCTGGCCATTCAGGATGAAATCAGCCAGATGAGCTCTCATTCAATTGAGGATACTTATCAGTTGGCCTTGATAGCAAAGAAGAATCTGGTAAGAAAACAACAACAATCAAGTAGAGGTAGAGGTCAAAATAGAGGAAGAGGACAATGGAGTAATGGAAGATGCCAAACACTTGGTAGGCAAGAAAGAGAGACCGGCATCTTTAAACAAGGAACTAGAGAAGGAAATTACCCCCCAAAGAGGCAGGAGATATAATGGAAGAGGGCGTGGAAAAGGTTTTGCAAGCACATGTTTGCAATGTGGACAGTATGGGCATCGAGCATATGAATGTTCAGAGCATAGAAATGAAGGTAGAAGACAAGATGCAAAAGCACAAGTAGTGCAGATAGAAGAAAGATTAGATGGAGAAGAAATAGTGGCAGCAAAACCCGAGCATGGAGAGAACTTAATGATCAAAAGGCTGTTGTGGAAACTTGAGAAGAAAGAGGAAGGACTTTGGATGGGATAAATCATATTCAGAAGAAAACACAAATCCAGAGGAAACCGTTGCAAGCTAATCATAGATGGAGGAAACACAGACTATTTGTTGTCCATGGAAATGGGGCAAAAACTTAATGCAAAATGCATGCCACACCCCGATTCATACATAGTATCATGGCTGGTCAAAATCCATCAAATAAATGTGACAAAACAATGCAAGGTAAGCTTTCATGTTGATAATATCATAATGAAATTGTATGTGATGTGATGCCAATGGATGTGTGCTATATATTGTTGGGAAAACTGTGGCAACATGATTGAAAGGCATTGCACAATGGTAGAAATAATACTTACCAATTTCTGAAGGATGGTAAGATGCTTGAGTTGCAGCTAATGGAAAAGGAAGGAGAGTAAAATAGCAACGACGGAGTTATGTTGGTTTTAGCAAAGGAGTTCTTGAAGGATGTAAAGAAATCGAAATGCTGCTATGTGATTCTTCCAAGTGAAAAGAAATCTAAATTGCAACTTGAGGTACCAACATAAGTGAAGGTGTTGATAGGTGAATTTGAGGTAATACTTTCAAATGACTTGCCAATTGGTTTGCCATGGATAAGGAGCATATCTCATCAAATAGATTTGATTCCTGGTTCAAGCTTGTCGAAAAAGGCACCTCATAGAATGCCACCAATAGAAAGTGAAGAGATAAATAGGCAGGTCTAAGACTTGTTAGACAAATTTTTGATAAGAGAAAGCCTAAGTCCATGTGCGGTACCATCTGTCCTTGCACCAAATAAAGGAGGGGAATGGAGGACATGCACAGATTCAAGAGCCGTCAACAAAATAACCACTAAGTATAGATTTCCACTGCCAAGAATGGATGACTTAATGGACTGTTTGAGTGGAGCCAAGTATTTCTCCAAGATTGACTTGAAGAACGACTATTACCAAATTAGGATGCGGGAAGGTGACGAGTGGAAGACCGCTCTCAAGACAAAAGAAGGGTAATGACTCTATCTTTGTAGTTGTTCTTGGATTACCAAGAATGCATTGAGGTAATGACTCTATCTTTGTAGTTGTTGATGTTTTTTCAAAGATGGTGCATTTCATCCCATGTAAGAAGACCAATCATGCCTCAAACATCATTGTTTTGTTTTTCAAGGAAGTAGTTTGATTACATGGTTTGTCGGAGACCATCACTTTGGATCAGGATATGATGTCGACCTACCAGGTCCAACACTTTACGATCAGAGTTTTGAATAACTCTATTGGTAGCTTTGCACTTGGCTGCTTCAATTTCTCTAATCGGCCTCGAATTCTTCTTTGACAGAGCCCAAAATGCTCTGTTCATGCACCAGTGTACAAGTTACTGTTAGATTTTAGGGTAAAGTTGAAAACAGTAGTCTCTTTTAATTTTTAAAACAAGACAACTCAGATCTGGAGCATAGACAGAGATAACAGCATATAGATCTAAGGCTGATATTAACAGCAGAAAAAGAGTTCAGAAAATAAGTCAGATCTTAACAGTAGTACTTTAGTTTAAGATCAGAAAACCAATGACCTATATGAAGAACAACATTCAGATCATAGACAGTGTTAACAGCTCTTTTAGATACAACAGTAGATCTATATTCCAGGCAGCAATAGAAGCAGAAGAAAACTCAGATTGTATGCTATAACACTCAGGTCTCAGTCAATAAAGAAAAGCTCTTCTACAAGTAACAGCAGATCTATATAGATTAGTTCTGAAACTAACAGTCATAAAATGTTCTTCTAATTGTAACAGCAGATCTATATAACTGCAGATTGACAATAAAACAATTCAATAGTAAGCTCAGATCTAAAACTAGAAGAGTCAAGTAAGAAGCAGACCTGGTACTTGCCTTACCTCTGAAGATGGCACAAAGCCACAATAGGCATAGATCCTTGTGTTTATGCTCAGACAAAGGTTCAGTTCATGGACCTATAGAAAGATCTTTTATGCCAAAGAAAGAAGGAATTTTCTTGCCACTGAGTCAATAGGTTAAGGGAATAATCACCACAGTTTTTAAACCCTCAAAACCAAACCTTTCCCAAGAAGACTTTTCAGATCTGGGATTACAGTCTGAGTGTAAACCCTTGCCACAACAGTGAGCTCCAAAACCCCACACACAATAGCTGGAACAATCAACAGCTAGCAGAGGTAAGATGCAGCACTTAGAGAGGAGTCACGGCAGCCTTCAGCAAATAGGATTACAGCCAACACTCAGCAATTTTGGAGCCGCGGCATTTCCCAGATATCACACAATTGTTACAGCAAGAGGTGGCTACAGGACGGCAGCTACAGAAGAGGCATACCAACAGGAGGAGGCACGGCTGGCTGCAAAGGAGGCACGGCTGGCAGCAAAAGAAGGCATGACTGACAGTACAACAAAGAAGACCCTTCAAGGTGGCCGCACCACAACTCTGAACAGCAATAGGATAAGCAGGGACTGAGGCCGCGAGCTCAAAGGAACTCTCCACACACTTCAACAGCAGAACAGAACTGAGGCCGCACACTCTAGGAGCTCCACGCTAACATAACAATAGAATGTGCAAGTGTGTTGGTGTAAGGGGGGAGGGGGTCTTTAAATAGTAGTTAGGGCAAAGGTTAGGGCTAGGTTAGGGCACGCTAGGGCAAGAAAGGGCAAGGTTAAGTTATAATAAAGAGTTACATGTTTAAATTGAATTTAAACATGTGACAATTAATTTATGTTTTAACTTTAGAACAAAGCCCTTAGATAAACCAACAAAGACCCCAAAACAATCAACCAAGGGCAAGAGAGGG
>JZKD02S1827336.1:35684-59403 GCA_000966675.3 Picea glauca | reverse complement strand
ATAGTTTAGGTGTGTTGTTGTTATTTGGTATGCATGTACTAATTTTGTCATACACAAAACTACTTGCTAGAGCACCCAAACAGAGACAACAACCATAACAATCAGCAAAACTAAAAACTACTGTTGGCTGTTATAAAACAACAGAAAATTAAATTTAAGACAGCAAGAAACTTAGAGTCTTAGCTTGGTCAAAGACAGACCAAGAAGACAGCTGATAGGACCTGGAAAATTCTACATCATCCTATATGCTGCTTTGTTAGGTAAACTTGCTCTTGGAATTAAGTCAATATGATGGCTGATACTCCTTATAGGGGGTAATGCATTTGACAAATCATCAACTATAATATCAGTAAATTCATCTTAACATAGTCTTAGCTTTTTTAGGAAAATCATCCAAATTTGTACTTGTGAGGATTACCTTGGGCTTGCCAATCAAAGAAAAATGTACCTCTTCTTTCTTGACTTCTTGTAGCAGTTTTTTTCCACTCATCAGCAACACACTAGGACCAACTTCTTCTTTGGCTCCTTCATCTTGCAAAGGCAACAATACATGCTTGTGTCCATCTTTTTCAAGAGAATATGTGTTCCTCCTACCATCATGAATGGATTTTTGTCGTACTGCCATGGTCTTCCCAACAAAATATGGCAGACATCCATGGGCATTATATCACATAATACCTCATCCTTGTAGCTACCAATTTGAGATTCCACATTACATTGTTCATTTACCAAAATTTGATGTTTTTTTTGCAACCAAGACACTTTGTAGGGAGTGGGATGCACTATCCTCTTTAATCCCAACTTCTCTATAATCTCAATGGAAACCAAATTGTTTGTGCTACCACTGCCAATTACAACCTTGCAACACTTTCCTCTTGACTTGCATACATTCCTGAATAAACTCTTCCTTTGGGATAGTTCCTTAGCTTCTTTTTCTGACTTGATCAGAACTCTCTTCATCAACAATGATTCCCCTACCTTTGGAACTTCTTCTTTTGTGACTGCATTCACATTCTCTTCCTTGGCATCTGCAACATGTGCACTTCTCTGACCCGCTGACTTATTTTCTGGACAGTTCCATGACGTATGGCCTATTTGCCTGTCTTTCCACATGTGTAACATCTGATTTCTCTGCCTCTTGAGAAAAATTTTCTGCCTCTGGATTCTCTTCCTCTTGGTGATTGACTACTTGAGCTTCCTCCTTCATCTTTTGGAGTCTAAAATATTCCTCTGCCACTAGTTTTCCCTTTGCCTCTTGCTAGACTTCTTCCTCTGCTCTTTTGCCTCTATTTTTTGGCCAACTTCTCCTCTACCTTCAAAGCTTCTTAGTAGGCATCTTCAACTGTACTCAGGAACAAAATGCCAATTTCATCCTGAATCTCATACCTCAAACCATTTATGTACCTGGCAACCTTTTCAACATCTTCCTTAACATGACCAACTCTAATACTCAACCCGTAAAACTCCTCTGTGTACTCCTTTACTGTTGTGTACTCCTTTACTGTCATAGTCTTTTGTTTGAGATTTTGCAATTGTCTAAATAAATTCAGTTGATAATCCTTAGGCATGAACTTGCTTTTGAATTTAGCAATCATTTTGTTCCAATTCTTAATCTTGGCTTTACCCTTTAGATTCTTGTCTAATTGTAATTCATCCCACCATAGGGCTACATGACCTTTTAGCCTTGTCACTACATACTTTACTTTCTTCCCTTCATCTACATCCTCATAATCAAAATATTTATCCAGAGCATTAATCTAGTCAATCAATTTTTCAACATTTAGGTTACCTTCATACATTGGTACTTCTACCTTTGGTCTGGCATTGACCTTTGTGACCATCCTTATCGGTTTCTCTTTTGTTGTTTCTTCTTCTTACTCTTCCTCAGAGGTTGTTGTCTCTTCACTCTCATTGACATCTCCTGTGCTAGGCTCCCTCTTCTTGGTAGTCTCCATGACTTCCATCCACGCTTGGAGTTGTCTCACCTCTTGTTGCAATTCTGCATTTGCAACTGGTATTCCTTGGCCTCTCTTTATAGTCAGAGTTTTGAATAACTCTATTGGCAGATTTGCACTAGACTGCTCCGATTTCTCTAATCGGCCTCAAATCCTTCTTTGACAGAGCCCAAACCATTTTGTTCACGCACCAGTGTACAAGCTACCTTGAGTGCCTTTTCTCCTTTTGGCACACAACCTTTACTCCCATGCGACCAAGCGCTCAACCTTAGGCTAAGGCCATCGTCATCATTGTTTCTTTGGAAGGGAGCAATACAATGCTCAATTGTTCCGACCCAACAATAGACTTATCGTCGTCGACGATTTTAATCGGAAGCGAACACACACCCAACTACCCCCAATGATCTACCGGTCCCGACGATATATGTATCGTCGTCGACACTTTACCAAGTCTGTCGTCGTCAGCGATCCTAGAATTGTTGTTGTAGATGATCCTTAAATGGATGTCGTCGATGCAACTCCTTAATGGAGTTTGGTGTTTCGATATGGAGGGTCCTGATGATATAATTGTGGGATTGATTGGAAAAAGGTTGCCCCAATCAGATCTCAACTGTCCACTCACTTACACTGTAGAATGGATTCTACAGTCCTCAAACTCAACTGGATTGGCCCCAAAACGCAACTATGGTTGATTCTTCGCCTCTGCGACCTTGATCTACTTCCAAATTCGTAGCAAGGATTCACACATGATCACATTCAAACACAATGCCTCGTCGCTCTGCCCAAACAAATTATACGCAGGGTTTAAACCCAAATATGTAGGAAAACATGAGTACATGAACAATGATTGGAATAAGATTACAGCAGGAAGCCTCAATTGCTTCTTGGTCTCTCGGACTTCTGCACACTCACATTGTTACACACAATCACACTTTCTAACCTATGTTCAATACAAAATAACCAATAAACCTTTGAGCTCTCGGGTAGCTCACAAACCAACAAATCTCGAGCTATCTCAACTAAACTCTAAATCTAGGAATCTGTTCCTAAATTTTAGTAACATATTGACATCTATCAACTAATCAAACAAAATATCTTCTAGAGATATCTCATACAACTATTACAAATGAAAAATAATACATTAGGAAACCAACTCCCTTAGTAAAGTTTGTGACCCTTGGTCAATTTTGAAATTTACTGCCAGATGCTCCTGCATCAGGATAGCAAGTTTCTTTGGCATTTTTGGAGGACCCTACGGAAGAAATTGAGAGCTAAATTGCAGTTCAGTTCAGCCTATCATCCTTAGATTGATGGGCAAACAGAAGTGGTCAACTGGAGTTTGGAAAACTTGTTGAGATGCTTAGTTGGAGAAAGGCCAGGACGATTGGATGCATTCTTGGCACACGCTGAATTTTCATAGAATAACTCAGTGAATAGGGAAGACACCATTTCAGATTGTATATGGGAAGTCAAGGGAAGGAGTGACAAACTTGATGAGCTTGCCCGAAACAAGTGTGAATGCTGAAACATTTGCGGAATCTATCAAAGAAGTGCATGAGAAGGTTAAAAGGAAGCTAGTAAAGCAGCTTGAAATATAAAGAAGATGCAGATTTGAGGAGAAGAGAGAAGAAATTTGCTGAAGGAAACGTGGTGTTAACACAATTAAGGAAGCTGAGTTGGGCTAAATTGGTTGGTCATTGACTAAGGTTTCATCTTCAACTCTGAGCAGGATGTTCACATTTTCATTTGCAAAGGGAGTCTGATGCAGGAGCATCCCTAGTATACTGGCTATCCTGGACAATAAATTTTTTTTTTTTCTCTGTTTACAATTATGTTTGATTTTTCTTTGTTACAGTATTTGTGGTTGATTTTTCTCATCTGAAAAATTTCCAGGGAATTCAAGCGAGCCCACACAGCTAACTCTTACCTTTCACTTCCAACTCCAGGAAATCATAGGCAATAATAGTGAGAAAGAAACATGTTTTGTTTGCTTGATGCATTAAACATGAAGGCCCATCGTTTTAAAGAAACATTGGTGTCCAATTTTATTTCATTGACTACAAAGGGGACAGATCGCCTTTTGCCAACGGGGAAAGATACCTGAGCACCGAGCAGTGTTTCCTTTAATGAGTAAGACGAAGGCCCATCGTTTTAAAGAAACATTGGCGTCCAATTTTATTTCATTGACTACAAAGGGGACAGATCGCCTTTTGCCAATGGGGAAAGATACCTGAGCAGTGTTTCCTTTAATGAGTAAGACAACGGATTAATTATGGATGGTTGAGTGGTTGATGGGTATTTTGTCAACATCTTTTCTGATAAAATTGATAAAAAGATGCAGAAATCACTTTTCTGGAGGCAGAGGATAGCAGGGGAAAACAGAAAGACTCCAATTTGCTGGGTGTTGATGGCTGTGTGAGTGATTGGGCATTTCCTGGGTGCTTGACAGAGCTGCATCAAATTGTTTGAGGCACTGATCAAAGGGAAATCAGTCTATATTGTTCATCCATTTGTGTGTGAGAGCAATTGGTTTTGTAAATTTCAGTTATCAGATTGGAATATTGCTGTGTATTAATGCAAATAAAATGATTATGGCTGTTGTTGAATCCAGTCTTCAAGGTGTGTTCAGATCTAACATTACAGTGCTGGTGTGAATTTTTTTTATAGTTGTGCATATCATTTCCCTGGTGAATTAATAATCACTGCTATCTTTTATTGTGGTTCTGATTTTGGTGAATATGCTGTGTATGGATTTGTAAATTGTACGCAGAAAATCTGTGTGGGTTTCTCTATTTACATCAGAATGGATGCGATCCTAGGGTTGACTGAGACTTAAAAAAGCAAATCAGGGCGACCAGGTCAACATGTGCATGACTCAAGAGAATTCTAGGTGGAAACAAGAATATGAGGAGAGGGACATGGTGGGGATCCATGTGTCTACAAAAATGGCTGAAAGACTCTCCAAGGTGGCTTGAAAGAACCCAGGTAGGCAAACTGAAGGATACAGGCAAGTGAAACAACATAAGCTATGGGCTGAGTGAGGGCAAGTGTTAGAAATAGGTACAATACAAGCCTTGGGTGAAAATGTGCACTGGGCCAAATTTTGTTGTTGCAAATGATATCCTATAGAATCATGTATTTTCCTCCTTGGTCCATGACACATGTGTACCTCTAATGGTCTCCTTGGCCCTATCCATGGCCTCGCATATATAACCCTTAGGTGGTTTCTCCCAATCCACTAGTCTAAGCACCTTTACCAGTAATCACTAAGCCTCCCTCCAGAAACCATCATTGAAGACAAGTGTTGCAACCTCAATGCCATCCATTGAGTTTTTAATTTTTGATCTAGCCCAGTCGACAGACACACATTCTCGTTAACTTTGTGTACAAATAAACTGCAAAGAGATGGAATTAGTGGCAAATCTAGTTATGGCAGGGAAGTCAAGCTATTTGCTCTCCGTGTATTTCCTCATCATGCTTAGGACCCTACCTTGTTCACAATTGATTTGACCCAAACATTTTTCCAAAGTTCTATAGGATGAGGTGTAGACAATGGAATGTACAAGGGTACTAGAAATTAGTGGGGTGTCAGTCTATTAGAGGCAGTTGCCACCAGGGATGATTTTAGGGGCTAAATTTTGCTCATGGGCTAATTTTCCATGGTTTTTCCAAAAACGAGATTCGTTATTTTAAAAATAATTCGCCCAAATTCTATAGGATAAAATTATTTTACCTTAAAAATCGTCAAAAATTTATAAAAATTATATAAAATCCTTATAAATTTGAATATTTTTACAAAAATATCGCCAATCATTTATAGTTGGCATATAAAGGATTAGGAAGATTCACCAAGGTTTCTACATTTTAAAATAAATTTCCATCCTTAAAATCATACTTGGTTGCCACATAGTTTGAATTTTGAACTTTGAAGTATTGTCTATCACAATTTGGACAACATATCCCCCCTCATCTCTAACATAATTGACTCTAACTGCTCCTGTGAGTGGCCCCCAGATTTCAATTTACTGCTGATGGCTTTTTGTTAATTTTCAGCAACCCAACACCCGACAATTTATTTCCTAGCAAACCCTTGTTTCAATAAACTTATTAAGCAGATTTTACTGAATAACAACACGACTGAGTTTTAGCGATCTAAATTAATAAATCAACGGAAGCATAATAAGGAAACCATACACATTTCCACACTTAATTTTCTGGGTAAAAACCCCCAAGGGAAAACTAGTACCTTGTTGATTTTATTAAGATAAAATCTGGGCTCCTGTTTTGGGATAATGGCCCACTTGAGGAAAATACAAATCAGCAAAATAGCCTAGCCTATCACATTTGGCTGCTACTCCTTTGCTCCTTTCCTCGGACCTTGCCCCTGCACACTTGGATGCAAGTCCTTCTCTACTCAATCAATGAGATCTCACTATCTCACTCTGTGTGTGTCTCCTCCTCTCACTTAGGACTTTTATAATCTTGAGTTTACCCTAAATCCAAAACCCTAGATCTCCAAAGTGATCAATGACTGAGATTATATCTCACCATTGCTTTAGATCTAATGGCTAGTATTTAATTTAACTCACTAATGCCAAATACTTAGGCATTTAATTAAATTAAACTCATATTAATTACAAAAGTACATTCATTTTAATAATTAGTTTATTAAAGTGAATCTCCTAAGTCCTAAGAGGTATTAAGGACGACTTCTACATGTTAGACACAAAACCAATGTGGAAGTACTTGTCCGATGCTATAAACATCAACACTCTCTCTTAGTGAGGAAGGTACTTCTCGAAGAGCCACCTAGAACTGGTTCTTCATCCGACCCTGTAACAATGTCGCACGCATCATTCTGCACATTGGCATCCCTCCAACCATGTTGGTTAGCTTCTCCTTAAATACTGAAAGTCACGAAGTCGATGATGCTACATATTAGTGCCATGAAGTTTGGAAACTTCGTCGAAGGCCTGCTCTCCCTCAATGTGCTCTTAGCAGCCTCCTCCTACTCCTGAGCATCCATCAATGTCATCTCGTACCAACTGGGTCTCCTTACAGAACTGGAAGGGGCTAACTCCCTCTTCCCATTTGAAGGTTGACTACCCACACTGGAAGTCTGTGAACTCTGCTCACCCTTCGGAGCCTCCTGCTCCTCGTCCTTTGTAACTGATATCGATCCATGATCCAAGATCTCCTTGGATCCACCTACAGGGTTGCCCTGCAACTTGTATACCCTACCTTCTCTGACACTAATGCTAACTGCTGTGTCAGGGCTAGCTACCTCTGAATGCATGAACACTTGTCTGTTCTAGAGCAAGGCTGCATAACCCTTGTTTGTTCTGGAACAAGACTGCATAACCCTTGTCCTCCAGAGATGAGATTGAAAGAAAATTCCTCCTCAGCTCTGGGACATACAACACATCTGCCACCTCCAAAGAACCTCCTAACTCCAGTTGGAACCTGACTATCCTAACTCCCTCTACACCACACTTGGCATGGGTGCCAAGCTCCACATGCAACTCTGAGTCTATCTCTAATCAACTGGTGAACAACTCAAGTGTCCTTGTCATATGATGAGAAGCCCCACTATCCACGAACGAGGCACTACCGGAATTTGTGCCAGAAAGACAAGAGACTAACGAGAACTCCTCGAACTTGTCAGCGAACTCTTTGACTCGAGTTTCTGCAGATGCTACTTCCTACTGAGACTTACTCTTCCTTTTCTTTCGTTCTAGATACTGTGAAACATAGTGGCCACTCTTGTGGCACACAAAGCATTTCACTTTGCTTAGATCCTTCTTCTTCCTAGCCTGTGAAGTTGACTCTCCACTTGTATTCCTCCTGCTCCTCCTTGCCTGACTAGCAAGGGACAAATTCTCATCATCACCAACCTATTGGCTTGCTAGAGATTCCTCCTGAATCTCCTCCTAGATGCAATCATCCCATAGTCTGTCAAAATCGGGAAGTTTCTCTTGTGCAACGATGCCCTTGATGAATGGGGCCCATTGCTTAGAAAAAACATTCAGGGTCCTCCTCACCAACTCCTCATCTATCACGACTTCCCCAACATCTGCCAATCGATCACGTACCTGAGTGATCTTGGTGAGATAATTGGGCACCATATTTGATTTGGTCATCTTGGTGTCTTTGAGCTCCTCCCTCAACACCATCTTCCTATTTGTATTGTTGCTCTAAAAAAGCTTCGTTAGAGCTACAAACATCTCCCCAATTGACTTCTTCTCAGATATGTGAGGGATCAAATGATCCTTCACCACATCTAAGATGATCCTCCTGAATTTCACATCCTTCAACTCATGGGCAACCAGGTCCTTTGGATCCGTCCGTGGGATCACCTTTATGTTAACAAATTCCCACAATTTGTTCTCCATTAGAACCAATGTGACTCTCGCCTTCCAAGGCACGAAGTTCGATGCACCGTCCAACCTGTCCTCAAACCTCAAACCTGTTGTGGCCATCTCCAAATCAGAAATTTACCGGGAACACAAATTGCTGAAAAATGTGCCTAGTTCTTCTAGCATGAAAACTGAAGAATTTGTGCTTCTTTCTTCAAGCACAAAATGATCTTTGGTTGCCTGGATCCCTGCTCGAGACTCACTACCCGCTACTCGGACTCTGCTTCCCGCTGCTCGAACCTTTTCCCGAAGTTGCCCAAAGCTTTTTGTCGTTGCCCGGGGCTCCTTGCGGTCTGCTCGATTGTTGTTTGAGCTTTTTTGGGTTGCTTGACAGTTCTTGCGGTTTGCTAGTGGTTCTGTTGGCCTGTGGCTTTGTTGGCTGGCTAGCGGCCTATTGCGGCCTTGCTGGCTGACTAGCGGCCTATTGCGGCCTCACTGGCAGTTTTGGCCTACTGGATGTGCTACAACGGCTAGTCTTGTAGCCGTCCTCACTTGGCGGCTGCCTATCCCCAGCTTGTGACTCCTTCACTACCGGTCGGCGCGTTCTGACCCCCGGACACGCGCCTCATGCTGTCACATAACAGTCGATCCTCAACCCACTACTCCTTTTTTGCTAGCGGCTACGGCTGTAACTAGCAACTTTCCTAACACGCGCGCCCCTTGTAGCACCTGCCTACGATGCTTAGTACCCGCGCCACCGAAATCTGTTAGTAGCTTGGTTCCTTCGGCCCAACCTTCACGACTGCTGTTCCATGTCTCCCAACACTCGATCTACTTGCTCCRRCGGCCACACAGCTCCTCTGCCAGCGCTCGGCTCCCGCGCTCTGTTCGCCCAGCTGCTACGACGAYTGCTTCTCCTGCAACCCGACCACCTCAGCCTCTACAGCCYGACGACTACTATGGCGGCCGCTTCTCCTGTAGCTTGACCACCTCGGCCTCTACAGTGCGACGCTTGCTCCCACAACCTCAACGACTCACACAGACCCACGTAGTTCTTCTCAGCAACTTGTGCGGTCATACTCTGTACGACGACCGTACATTGCTCCTTTTTTTTTTTAATTTACCCTTTTTGCTGAGTCGGGAGAAAATAAAAAAATTCCCATTGCTGCCCACCTGCAAAAATCACGATTTGTGCAACTGATATCTTCCTTCAGAGATCACACTCTAATACCATATTAATTTTCAGCAACCCAATACCCGACAATTTATTTCCTAGTAAACCCTTGCTTCAATAAACTTATTAATCTGAGTTTTAACGATCTAAATTAATAAATCAATGGAAGCATAATAAGGAAACCAAACACATTTGCACACATAATTTTTTGGGTAAAAACCCCTTAGGGAAAACCAGTACCTTGTTGATTTTATTAAGATAATATTTGGGTTCCTGTCCTGGGATAATGCCCCACTTGAGGAAAGTACAAATCAGCAAAATAGCCTAGCCTATCACACCTAGCTGGTACTCCTTTGCTGCCCCTTTACTCCTTTCCTTGGACCCTGACCCTGCACACTTGGATGAAAGTCCTTCTCCACCCAATCAATGAGATCACACTATCTCACTTTGTGTGTGTCTTCTCCTCCCACTTAGACTGCTTTTTAGAATCTTGAGTTTACCGTAAATCCAAAACCCTAGATCTCCAAAGTGATCAATGGTTGAGATTAGATCTCACCATCACTTTAGATTTAATGGCTAGGATTTAATTTAACTCACTAATGCCCAATACTTAGGCATTTAATTAAATTAAACTCACATTAATTACAAAAATACATTCACTTTAATAATCACTTTATTAAAGTGAATCACCTAAGTCCTGAGAGGTATTAAGGACGACTTCCACATGTTAGACATAAAACCGATTTGGAAGTACCTGTCCGATGCTACAAACATCAACACTTTTTTGATGAATGTTTTCAGTGCTTTGAATTGTTGTACATGGTGTATGCAGGCTAGTTAAATGCTTTATAATTGATTGTGGATATCAAAATGTGCTTTGTGTGAGTTAAATGAATCTTGAAAATAAAAATATTCCATTCAGACCAGCAAGGTATATCTGGCCTAATTACAATGTTTAATGTGAAATGCTTTAATTATGCTTTTATATTGTGCAATCTCTGTTATCATCAGCCATTTTGATTGTTAGAAAATATGAAAGAAAAAATATAATAGGATCCACACTAGAGGTGGGACACACAACAGGCAACAGAATAGGCAAATAACAGTATTTTGGTGTTTGTTCCCTCCGTTTGTGTTATTGAAAAATTAGTGTGTGTTTGTGTGTAAGGATTTATGCAGTTACAGAGAACTGCAGTCATGCGGTAACTGCCATTGCAAAATGTTTTTCTTGGTTGCTACCTGACAAGCAATTTCCTGAAATATAATCACAGATTTATATTTGGCAATAAATTGACATGATTTCCTTTTCCCCCATATCCAAAATGAGCATTAGAAGCACTCCATGATGCCATGACTTGCAAGAGGTATGCTCAGAAATTAGAATCTCCTAGGTTTTGAAATGGTGTGATTATGTCCCCACTCCCTCACCCCCAATCCCATAGAATAAAACATTGCAGACAGGATTGCAGGATTTTGTTGGCAACAACTCTCTTTTAAGAGTAACAGTGGTAGGGTCATGCACTCCTGCAAATTGACACTACCCTAGGGTCGACAGACACTTTAAAAGCAATTCAGGGCTTTGACCAGGTCAACTGGTGCATGACTTGATGGAATTCGAGGTGGCAACAAGAATCTGAGGAAATGGATGTGGTGGGGATCCATGTGTCTACCAAAATGGCTGAAAGACTCTCCAAAGGACGCTCTAAAGGACCTCCGTAGGAAAACTAAGGGATACAAGCAAAATGAAACAACATAAGCAATGGGCTAAGTGAGGGCGAGTGTTAGGAACAGGTACAATAAGTTGGCCTAATATGATATTTAAAAAATATAAAATAACAACAGCCCAGTATGGATGAGATGTGTAACATCTTCTTACAAATCAAAATATAAAAAAAATCTGTCATGTAAAAAAGAAAATTTGAAAAAAGAATTCCAAGCATTTACACACACACACACATCAACATAGATCCATCTTAACTTGGGGTCTTTTCTGCACTGCGGGATTTGCATCTCATATTCTTTTTGATCTCTCTCGGTGCTTAGTAGATCCAGAGTTAAGATGGATCTACACTAGTGTATTTATCCTCCATGGTCCATATGTACCTCTAATGGCTTCCTTGGCCCTATTCATGCCCCTCATATATATAACCCTTATGTGGTTTCTCCCTTTCCACTAGTCTAAGCACCTTAACCAGTGGCTTTGAAATTGTAATCACTAAGACTCCCTCTAGAAAACATGATTGAAGACAAGTGTTGCAACCTCAATGCATTCCATTGACTTCCTATATTTTGATCTAGGCCACTTGACCGAAACAAATATTCTCTTCAAGTTCATCTTTTGGGTACAAATAAACTGCAAAGAGATGGATTTAGAGCCAAATATAATTATGGCAGGGAAGTCGAGCTCTTTGCTCTTCATGTATTTCCTCATCAAGTTTAGGACTCTACCTTGTCCACAATTGATTTGACCCAAAAAATTTCTTAAAGTTCTATAGGATGAGATCTAGACAATAGAATGCCATATTGGCAAGCTATGGTTTGAACTACATGAGGTGGAGCAGATGCAAAATATGGGCCTTGCCCAATTTTAATTCTCAAATTTTACCTCGTCACTTTTGCAGCTTCAATGGCTTGTATATTGGATTTGTTTGATGGGTGACATAGACATGCACATTTTGGGAGGGTCGTATGTCATGGATGCAAAATATGGGCCTTGCCCAATTCTAAGCCTTAAAATTTTCCCCTTCTTTTGCAGCTTCGATGGCTTCTAGATTGGCATTTGCTTGATGCGTAATGTTACCGCCTGAAAATATATAGTTTATTTTGCATTTTCAGAGGCATTAGTTTCTCAGCGGCACAATGCTAGGAGATGTGTACTCTAGGAGAATTAACATCATTTACAAGTTGCGATGGTTTGGTGGAGATCCATTGTTATTTTCATGTTTGGATGATCTTTACATATTGGGAGGATAGCTCCACATTAGAGGATGGTTATGAGGATCTTTATGCCATATTTTATGGAAATGAAGGTTCAGGGAGGCTTCTAGGAGTTTCTAATGACAATCCATGGAGGCAAAGATGGAATCTAGAATTTTCAAAATAAATTTTTATGAAGGGTTCTAGACACTTCTAATGATATTTTAATGGAGTCTTCTAAGAGGTTCTTTTGGAGGAGGAATCTCTAGGGGTTTCTAAATAATATTTTATTGGAAGTTTCTAGAGGAGTGCTCTTCTCTAGGAGCTTCTAGGGTTTTTGTAGTACTATTTTATTTAAGCTTCTAGTATTTCCTAAATATATTTTATTGAGAGATGGTTAGAAAATGAAGCCTATAAAATGAGGCCTTCCCGTTATTTTATCTCATGATTTTAGCTTGGAGAAAATCCTAGAGCACTTGTGGTAATTGTTGAGGGGATGATATTGAGCAGATTTGGAGTGTCTTCAATAATTTTCGAGGCTGTAGCATTTGTTGGCATAGGGGCAGACCCAGGGTTCAACGCTACAACAACGCACCAACAAAACCCTAACTACCGGCCTTTTTGGCAACACCTGCGAAGCAGATGAAGTCTCACCTGAGGTAGAGACAGGGGTGGTTGTAGGACTCAGGTGTCTGCAACCTTAGTTGGGACACAGATCTGTGATTGTAATACTTAACAGAGCACTTAACACCAACGGTTTATCAATATTTGATCACTATCTACTTCGCAGATAAAATAGAGCATCGCATCATTCATTCAGATCTGATATATCTAAGCACTTATCATAGAGAGGTAGATCAGATCTAGCATATTCAAGCACTAAGCACATTCACATAGGTCAGATCTAACATCCAACATCCATATACATCATTAGCACAAAGCATAAACAGATCTATCTATCTATATCTAAGCACTTAGCAAGTAAAGACATAAACACATCAAGACATTGCACAAAGCAGAGCAACACAACATATACGTGGTTCACCCCCACCCTAGGGCTACGTCCACCAACTCTTCTTCTTTATTATCTTCAGTCAAGCTTCTTACAGGCACATAGCATCAAAATCCTACTCCGCATAGGACAGGAGATCTGCGCACACTTCGCCAGATCCTCCTTCCGCGAGCTAGGTTACAACACTAAGCTTTCTATAGTCACTTGCACTCAGCCTTGCAAGTTTCACACAGTATGCACAAAGCACTTACAATCCTTTGATCACATAGATCTAGCACTTTGCCCAATATCACACAGATATCTCTAACATCACATAGATGCCCCTCCTTACATTGCCTAGTCATCTATTTATACTCTACAAAATAGACCTAAACATGGGTAAACCCATGGGCTGACATCCCATATTCGTTACATAATCCCAAATCCCAAAAAGGACCCAAAAAGGGGGCCGAGGTCCCACAATCTCTGCTTCGTCTTGTGCTCCGCCTTTGACAGGCTGTCGAGGTCCCAAAAATAGGTCAAACTTGACCAAGGATCTCCCACAACTTGGTCAAGGGCCAATAGGCCTCCAACACTCACCTGTGACTCGTCCCGAGTCACTCTGATCTGGGTAGTTCTGCTTCGACTTGTTGTTGTGCCATGGCCTCCTGTTCAGTGAACTCTTGGATGGTTGCGTCATTGATCGGTCCCTCCAGGTGTTGTTCAAATGCGGTGATAACCTGTTCCAGTTCTACTCCTTGGCCTTCAACCTCTGTGAACAACTAGTAAGCCTTATCTTGTACAGGTTGGAGCCTTTGAGTTACTTCCATAACTCTGCTTTGGATAGTGTGGATCTGCTGCTGGGCATTGCGTTGCTCTTGGGATCGCTTCATTCTTTCCACAGCTGACAGGGGCCTCAACTGTGCTTGTATCGTTTCAGCTTGATACTTCGCCTCTTGGAGCTGCGACTCCAGTGCCTTCAGTTCTGGATTCTTAGTGAGTTGTTCATAGGTCCGGGCACTGCGATCAGTAAGTTGCTTACATTCCATAGCAAGGGATTTTATTCTCTCAACTGCGCTTCGAGCAGTTGCTTTTCTTTGATCCCTTACATCTTGTGGAGTCTCGGGCACTGCGCGGAGCTCTAAGTCTATTATGCATTGCTGTAGCTGCTAGATGGCTTCTGCGAGCTGTTCTACTTGTTGCGTGACTTGGTCCTCTGCCTTTATTTCTAAGACTGTCACAGAGCGAAGTTCTCTATTGACCGCTTCTTTTACTTTGAGTTGCTTTGCGAGCAACTGTTCTTTTCCTTGTTGCATCTGTGCTTTTTCTTCATCGAACTTCACTTGGAGAGCAATCTTTTCCTGTTCTGTAGCGTTGCGTTGTTCTACAAGTACTCCTTGCACTTGCTTCAAGGCCTAGGTGGCTTGTTCTGCTTCTTCTTGTGCTTGTCGAAGGCGAGCTTCGACTGTATCAGCTAGTCGGTGGAGTTGGGCTGGCTCATCTCCCAACTCTGGTTCTCCCGATGGCAGGGGCGCAGTGGAGACTGCGCGGCTAGACTGAAGGGCCTGCTGTACCCCTCGGAGTTCAACTTCAATTCTCTCATATATTTCTTCCTGCTTGGCTTCTTATTTCTCTCCTATTTCTAGCGAAGCGTTGTTCAGGGCTGCAATGATGAAATCAAAATCATCGGAGGTGAGGACGGTCTTCATCTTGGTCATGGTGGCTTTTGATTTCTTTCGGGAAGAAGGTTTCGGGGGGGAAACCTTCCTCTTCGTCAAGGGGTCAACCTCGTCTCTGGGCGGTGTTACTTCGCCTGGCTTCTGTTCGGCTTCTACTTCGTAACCACCCCCTCGGTCAGGTGACACTGAAGGAGTCTTCCCTGAGGTGCTGCTTAAGTTTTGGACCTCCTCAGTCTTCTTCTGCCTGCTGATTCCAGGTGTATTCTGTTCTTTATGAATGTCCTCTGGGCTGTCAAGATCAGATATCTCAGTGGGGTTGGCGGGGATAAGGAGGTCAACGGACCATTCCTTAGTGATTTCCTCAAGGTCTTCTTCTGTAAGCTTATAATATTACTGGAGTTGCTCTTTATGTTCATTTGCTCGCGCTGTAATGTAGATGAAGTGCCGATCTGCGTTGAACTTCATCAGGGGTCAGAATCTTTGTAAGGTGTTCGGAGTTATGCGAGGCTCGGTTTCGATGGCTCGCTTTAGCTAGAGGTAGTATGTATGAAACACAACATTCGACTGCCACTGTTTGTTCATATCAGTTGAATACCACAGGGTAGCGAACTTTGCGACAAGCGGTTCAAATGGCTCGATGTCTGGGAAGGTCGCTCCTTCCGGCATCTCCCAGGCAACAAATGCAATGAGGACCAGGAGCCAGCTGAAATGAAATTCATAACCCTGATCCTGTGCTTCTCGACAATCTAGTTCCAACTGGTTAACTAGGTACTTCGCCCAGTTCATTTGTAGACCTTCCGCGCACTTCCCTGCGAGGTCAACGACAAAGCCGGTGACTTGCGTAGGTCGGTTCTTCCTTACTAACTTTCCAGTTATCAGTTGGCATGCTAGGCGCACTGCGCCACTCTGGATGGAAGCTACCTTGTAGCCTCTTGTTCCCTTCTCAACATCGCCATATGTATCCTTGATCTTCCGTGCTAGTGCGCGATCTGCGGCTTTTCCTGGATAAAAGTCCTGTGGGTCGAGTCCTTGCATACTCAGGTCGGTGATCCCGTGGATCAGCCTTTGGTCAACTGTAATACGACGGTCTAGCCACAAGTAGCCGCCATGGAAGCACGACAACAGGATCTTAACGCACATGTTAACCTCCTGGTGCCTTCCAAAGTGTGGTATCTTCATTACGTTTAAGAGGGTGGACTGCACGAGGTCCATAGTCCACTGTTGAGGGATTATCTTTGAGTTCTTTCCCTTCGTTCTGGTTAGGTATTTGTACGGGGCGAGCATACCATAGATCTTGCGATCTCCGAGGTTGAAGTCGCTAAACTTCAATGATCTTATCCTGCTCTGCTCGAACTGCACGTATCCCCTTCGGGAGGTATGCAGTAGCTATGGTGTACTCGAATTCTCTTGGTACACTATCACAATTCACCGTGCCAGCCAGAGGCGGGATGTAATCGGGCAATATGGATGGAATTAGCTTCGCGTTGGCTAGATCGTCTCTGTGCTTGGTTCTCTTCTTTACTGTTGGTCAAGATTGCCCCGATCCGTGAGCAGTCGACGGAGAAGCTTGCACTGTTCTCGTCGATGAAGCTTGTATACCTGTAGACATCGACATTGCTCTTTCGGTCATGAGGTCGATGAGAACTTCCTCAACAATTTTCTCTGTAGCGCTGAACTCATCCGACATACACGCTCAAGGTTGGAAATCTCAGGTTCGAAGAGTAACTTAGACACTGCACTGGAATAGAGGACAATAGCGCAATGATCACTGTGTAAAATCAACGAGTCTGTGGGCTCAGATTCATGATTAGCAAAAGTGTTCTCGGTGCATGGCGCGATGGGATAAATAGATAACTTGGCAACGAATCTCTTGCAACGGGTGGGAAGCCTTCATTAACTCTGTTCTTTTTGTTACGACGTGGTCCAACTGTCTGGTGGTGAACCATCAATGCCTTTCTACCCGTTCAGAAGGTTGGCTGAACGGTTATATTGTTCCCAATGGCTATATTGCTTCGCCATGGTGAAGTGCCATGTGACGCTGTTCTGTTATCCCGACGAAGTTCCAATTTTGCAAATTTTCCCTCTGCGAAGTTCCCTCTGGAACCTTCTGTAACTTTTCAATCGTAGCTCTCTTCTTACTTAGTTTTCTAGCCTTCTTTTCGGTGAGCTTCATCTCGGAATTCCTTTTTCCATTTTGATTCTTATCTCCTTTTAGCATAGTTACTTCGCACTGTTGAGATTCTTTCCTAAGATTCGAGGGTGATACTTCTTCTTTATCTGGAATGTGTACTTCAATCTTCTATGAGTCTTCTAGTGTTCTTGCAACTTCGACATCCGGGTCTCTGGTGTTAAATAACTTCGATTTGTTCTTCTGTTCTTCAATCAAGTGTGCGATCCTTCTAGTCATGAAATCTTTTAACTCTTGCTTCTTCTGCTCTAAAACTTCTTCTTCTTCCTTCCTTCTGACCAGATCTCTTTCAATCCAAGGTTTTCCTAGTAACATGGTAAATGGGGCGCTGTTCTCAATAAATTTAATAATCTCAAAATCTTCCTTTGTCAAAGTTCCATTGGCATTCATAGAAATCCGGGTAAGCTTTCCACATAGGTTTATCAACTTTCCTTTGAATAGTCCTATTCCTCCTAATGAAGGGATCATAGCAGGCCTTCCTATGGCTTCCCAAGTTCTTTCTGTCATGATATTCACCTGTGTTTCTTCATCTAGAACACAGTCAATGTCGAAGTCTCCTATTCTTGCTTCTATGCATTCTTTTTCTTTGAAGATCTCTGGTAAGCTGACATGTCGGTGGTCATTCAGGGTCTCTTTCATCTGTAGCAATACTTTCTCGGATTCTTTCCGGGGTTCTGCCATAATCGTAGTTTCTGGATCTGCCTTAGGGTTTTCTTGTCTCATGTTCATTCCTTCAAGCTTAGCAATCATTCTAGGGCAATCCAATACTTCATGGTCCATAGCTTTGCAACAAAGACAACTAGGTCTTCTACCAGGGCATTCCTTAGCAAGATGTCTCGGTTTTCTGTAACTGTAATAGAGGGTTAATCCTCTATTTCTTTTAAATGATCCCCAACCTTTCCTGAACTGCGCACTAGGATCATGGTAGCTAACCTGCAAACAATTCTTTCTAGGATAATGCATCCATTTGTTTGTCCAAACATTCTTTCTATGCATAGGTATAATATATCTTTCACTATTCTTATTAGATCTACTCATATCAAATCTTTTTTCTTCTATCAGTGCTCTAGTTTTCAAGCTAGGACAGAATCTATCAAACATACCTAGATCCATACGGTTGAAACAAAAATTTCCACTTATCTTACTTCTACAGAGAACAAATCTTTCAGAGCTAGAACTTTTCACTATTCTTACCTTTATCAGAGCACAGAGCTTGCAGACCTTACCTCTTTTAATCAAAAAAATTCTCACTTTTACCTTCCTCAGAGCACAAAGCTTTCGGATCTTACCTCTTTTCTTCAGATCAGACTTCTTTTCTTTAGCACAGAGCTTCACAAACTAAGTAGAGTACTGCGCACTGGAGCGATAGATCTACGCACAAAGCTTTTACAATTTCAGGTCAGATCTTTGCACAAAGCTTCTTCTTTCTCAGTTCCCAGCAATCACAGTTTTAGGTCTCGGCAATGGAACCATTTGTTGGCACAGGGGTAGACCCAGGGTTCAACGCTACAACAACGCACCAACAAAACCCTAACTACCGGCCCTTTCGGCAACACCTGCGAAGCAGATGAAGTCTCACCAGAGGTAGAGGCAGGGGTGGTTGCAGGACTCAGGTGTCTGCAACCTTATCTGGGACACAAATCTGTGATTGTAATACTTAACAGAGGACTTAGCACCAAAAGTTCATCAATATTTGATCACTATCTACTTCGCAGATAAAATAGAGCATCGCATCATTCATTCAGATCTGATATATCTAAGCACTTATCATAGAGAGGTAGATCAGATCTAGCAGATTCAAGCACTAAGCACATTCACATAGGTCAGATCTAACATCCATATACATCATTAGCACAAAGCATAAACAAATCTATCTATCTATATCCAAGCACTTAGCAAGTAAAGACATAAACACATCAAGACATTGCACAAAGTAGAGCAACACAACATATACGTGGTTCACCCCCACCCTGGGGCTACGTCCACCAATTCTTCTTCCTTATTATCTTCAGTCAAGCTTCTTACAGGCACATAGCATCAAAATCCTACTCCGCATAGGACATGAGATCTGCGCGCACTTCACCAGATTCTCCTTCCCCGAGCTAGGTTACAACACTAAGCTTTCTACAGTCACTTGTACTCAGCCCTGCAAGTCTCACACAGTATGCACAGAGCACTTACAATCCTTCGATCACATAGATCTAGCACTTAGCCCAATATCACACAGATATCCCTAACATCACATAGATGCCCCTCCTTACATTGCCTAGACATCTATTTATACTTTACAAAATAGACCTAAACATGGGTAAACCCATGGGCCGACATCCCATACCCGTTACATAATCCCAAATCCCAAAAAGGACCCAAAAAGGGGGCTGAGATCCCGCGATCTCTGCTTCGTCTTGCGCTCCGCCTTTGACAGGCTGTTGAGGTCCCAAAAAATAAGTCAAACTTGACCAAGGATCTCCCACAACTTGGTCAAGGGCCAACAACATTCAAGTCAAGGCTGATTCTGTCATGTTTGCATTTGTTTCTTTGCTGGAATATTGTATTTGGCCGTTGCTGCTGATTATAACTAGTATAGGAAGGGCTAAAAGAGAGATACATTGATCATTTTCAGCCAGATTGATGTCAGATGTAAAAGTGTAATGTTTTGGGGGCTTTTATTCAATAGAAAATTGCCCTGCAGCTTCATTTTCATATCTAGTATCTTCTGTTTGTTGCAAGCAAGATTTAATCTGCGTTAAGTGTATCTATGATAATTCATTCTTGGCTGAAAATGAATGCTTCAAATCTGTTGTAAATGGTATAATACTGCAGATTCGTGGGTTTGCTAAGTTCTTTATTATTGTTGACACTTTCCAATCAATTTGTACATCCTTGGACTCCATGCCCAATGGTCAAGGCACTTGTCTATTGAATTCACTACTAAAAACTCATTGCATATCATACATTTCTGTTTTACTAAATATGAAAATTGTTTCAAGGGTTTAAAGGACAGATTTAGTAATCCTAGTAGTGAATCCTCACTTGTGCCAGAGAAGAGCCGGCCTAAAGTGAGGAGAACAACCACTGAGGTGATAGTGTATGGTGTCCTCAAGTTCCTCTGGGGTTTGTACTTTCGATGATTAGACTTATATTTGGTGCAGATGTTGGGGGTGACAGGTGACATATCTACGCACATTTGGGCAGGGTCTTACATCATGGTGGAAGTTTTTTCCAGGTGGTACTTCAAATTGTTTATCCCTCTCTTCTATATTTATTGCAAAAACTACGTTTCACCTTGGTCCCATCCATGCCTATGCAACAGGACCAGACAAAGTGCCTCTCTTTTATCATTTTAATTTTTTATTAAATCATTCCTTTGGGTTTTGTGAGGAAAAACAGCCAACAAAAACTGAAAATATCCAAAAAGTTGCAAAACTACCTGCTGTCTCCATGAAAATTTTGTATGGGGAAGGTGGGTGGACTTAAATCACAACTTGGGACCTTTAATGAACAACCTCATCGGGACTACAAACTGTTTGTTGATGCTTCCAAGGAGGCTGTTCATGAAGGGTCTCAACAATCTGCAAATCATCAGGATTATTTTTTGTTGATGTTTCCAAGGAATTCTATTCTTAAAGTAATCCTTGTTACTTGTCATACATCTTTACAGGGATGCATGGAGATTAGTTCTCCTTGGTAATCTTATTAATTCTCTTATAACAATGCTCATAAATGCTCTTATTAATAATTTGCTTCTATGACTTCTCCATTTGTAGATTGTAACAACCTCGTCAAGATTGCAAACTGTTTGTTGACGCTTCCAAAGAATTTTATTCTTAAAGTAATCCTTGGTACTTGTCATACACCTTCACAGGAAATCATGGAGATTAGCTCTCCTACATTCAAGCTCTACTAAAACTTTTCTTATTCATCACTATCAAACAAAGTTACCAGAACCGGATTGCTCATTGAACCGGTCGACCCCAAAAACCAGAACTGAACCGGAACTGGGAAAAAACCGGAAAAAAATCGGATAAAAAAACCGGTCACTAAAAATACATAAAATATTCAAATTTTGAAAAACAAATACATATTCATGTGTATCCATGTGAATCCAAACCATTATACACAAATTTCCAAAGTTTAAAAAAAAATGTGAATCCCAACCCTAAATTTAAAAAAAAATCTAAATTCCCCCTACCTTTTCCAGCCATGGGTCATCTTCATGGAACCGGCCGGTTCAGGCCAAAAAACCGGTTCCGTACGGAACCGGTCAGGGGCGGTTCGGATCGGTGGAGGCTCAAAACCGGTTGGACCCGCCGGTTTTACCGGTTCCGGTTTGGTTCTTGTAACACTACTATCAAATATTTATTTTTGATAAATGATATTAATGAAGAAAAGTTAATGTTAGTCTCTCTCTGGTATTATGAATCTGGATCAATTACTCCAGAAGTACCTTCACTGATATATTTCCATGTAAGTCGGCTTTGTTAATCAATTCCATTAGAATATTTTTTCACAGGGGAATCAACAAATTACAACACCATTCCACATATTTTATTTCAACCAAACTTGATCTCACCATGTTTCTAGCATCCCTGCAATATTGCAATTTATTCAATTATGTGAGGCTGTTACCCCCCCAATGCCTAGGGGTAACTAGAGGAGATCATGTCTGATGGAGACAATGATCCCAACCATGATGATGATCAACATGTCCACAGATAGCAACCCGACAACCCCTCTCAGATTGCCTTTTTCTACTACAGATCAACCAAGCTCATCACATCCAGTCAGCTTAGTGTATGGGAGATGGTAAGCCAACGTCACCATAAGGTATGTTAGTCCTTCTTTCATGCGTAGTGTTGTGCTTAATTTACTAGCCATGTGGATCATTGGTTGAAGTTGGATAATGGATCACTGGCTCAAGAAGTTATGTTTGTTGCCCTGTTTCACCTTTGTGGCCAACTTTTGTGCCCTAGTCCCGTGTTGTCACCGCCCAGAGAAAAGGGGTACTACTGGGTGGTCCTCACAAGGGTAACGTTCCGTTCCCCACCATACTTAACACTTCCCATCCTGGAGCATGTTGCAGTGTGCTAAACTTCGGTAATGAGTCATGGTCCATTCTCTCATGAGAAGAGGGGTTGAAGGCCCAAAGGTTGATTGCAGCTGCTACTAAAAGAATAAAAGAATGATGCTAAAGAAATAAACGAATGATAGTAGAGGACTCTCAAAAGCCAGTGCAAACTTGAGCTCTACCCTTTCCATGCTCACCCCAGTCCCAAGCAGTGATGCTATAGCTTGAAACCTTATAAAATGGGACTTCCAAATATGATAAGAGGACAAATAAAAAGGTAGATAAAGGGGTTTTGGAAAAAATAGCACTTAGAAAGTGATAACTCAAGAGCAAGCGCACCCTCCCCAAAGGTGCTTGTTGCCGTCCTAATGCACACTTGCAGACGTGAGCTAAGTCCAACTCACTTAGTGTGCCCTCGGAGACACAATGTCTAAGTTCCAGCCCACACTGTCACCTTGACTGGAACTTCTTCCTTCTAGGCTTACTCCTAGGGAAGCCAAGGGGGGTAGTCCCTAATTACTAAGTTAATTTTAAGGTTAAAGGTTCTAGGAGTTAGTTTTAATTTATTACAGGCCAAAGGGGGAAAACTAGCCTATAATGATCAAGCAGCAATGCAGAATGCAGTTCTGATCTATATGACAGTCAACTCTCTTTCCTAAGTCTGCTAAGGACTAGTGCCTGCTGTTGGGCAAATGGGGTCAACTAAGGCTTGAGGGTGGTTAAGTACATCAAAGTATAACAAGTAAATCAAACTAATCACCCCAAACCACAAGTTGCAATGAATCACAAAAGAAATCTAAGTATTTACAAGTGTTTACAACATTTACAGATTAGATACAAGGATACAATGAACTAGACACAAAGATAAACAACTTAGATACACAGATATACGACTTAGATACACAGATTCATCAATGTGACTAGATGTGCAAAATATAAACAATTTATACACAGAGCACCCAAGGATTGAAGCAAGTAGTGCCTCCCCAGGTGGGATACTCACTACTCACTTGATCCACACCATAAAGATAAGCAAATAATCAGATATTCAACAAGTAAACCAATTGCTCATGTAAACATAAGGAAGATAGAACATATAGCTGCAGTGAATAGATGAAACAATGAAATATTCCACTAGTGTGTTTGCCTATGCATACATCTAATTCCCCCCAAACATCACATGTGATCTATGCAACTAGGTGCTGTACTTGTTTAAAGATTTTACAAATTTTAATTACCCTTCCCCCTAGTCTAGATGTGTGTCTCAAACTTCTGATTTACCCTTCCCCCTAGTCTAGATGTGTGTCTCAAACTTCTGATTCCACCAAATAACTGCCCGGTGCTCAAGATACTGGGGCTACGAGTCCCCAGCCTAGCTTTCAAGGTCAGCCC
>JZKD02S1827336.1:7277-26514 GCA_000966675.3 Picea glauca | reverse complement strand
CATCGTGGTCTCTTTTCCGCACATCCCCTCTCAGCAGTTCTGCTATAAATTCAAACTGTCATTTACATTCATTGACCTCTTCCTGCAGGTCCATTTACAGCACATATTCATACTTGTGAGTTTTTTCCATAGTCCTTGGCCAGTTCAGTTATATTTACAATCTGGGGGAAACAGGGTGTTACAGGAGTGATCACCACCCAGAGGGGATAAACAGAAGGGCCATCCAAGTGATGGTGCTTACAATCCATAAGGGAGGGAATTGGGTTTCCCCTCTGCTCTCCATGTCTGTTGTTCTTCATTATTGGTGCAGCGTCAATGCCAAATCCACCTGCAGCATTATAAACTACTGTTGCGTGGCTTTGAACACAAACAGTGCCAGAATAGCTTCAAAAAGTATTTGAGAAGCATGGATCCTTTGAAAAGTAGATTCTACAGCAAAGTTTGTAGAAAAAGCTCCTTTCTTTTCATCATATAGGGTATTTCAAGGTTCTTGGTTTGGGATTGTTATTGGCCTTGAAAATATCCTTCATCAGCACTTGTTCATAAAAGACTCTTACATCAGCTTCCTTGGACTCTGCCTGGAGCACCTGTAGTCTCAATAATTAGCTTTGTGATCTGCTCACTCCAGTGGACTTGTGGCTCTCCGTATCTACCTTCTCTCTGCTGCGGTCCACCTTTCTTTGTTCCACACTTTTCTAATAGACAACAATCTACTTTTCATCTCTTTCTCAAGAGATTGAATGGACAAATAACAGTCTCTCAATATACATGTCCTTCATTTACATTGTTCAGACAAATACAAGTTATATTCAGGGATATATGCAGTTACAAGTAACTTCTACAATTATATGGGTATGTCAATTACAAATCGCTTTTAGTTAACGAGTAACAAACAAATTTGTTAATGATATTCTCACTGATTTAATTTATTAATACATTTCCAAAACTAATTTCCGAATGTCTTAAATTGTTAATATCTATTGTGAAGAAGCATTATTGGGTGTTTGGGATTTGGAGCGAACATTGTTGAAATCTGGGCACCTTAGAATTATATGTATCTCGTCTGCAATTGGGTTTGGTTGCATATTCAAGTATTTTATTTCCTCGGGTGTTTTATGGATGGTTTTGTTTCCAGTCTAGTGGTCTAAATTTTGTGAGATAGTTCATATTTTGCTAATGTACGTGTCACAATATTCTGTCTCGATTTTGACATCTTTCATACTTATCTATGATTATAAATTATAATTTCTCCCAAGGTATTTTTGTTATAATTTTATTTCACTTGTATTATCATCATTCATCGCTTTCCTAAACTAACAATAATTCATGCCTTTTTTTTACTGAGATAAATTTGGTGATAAGCTTCCCATATTTACAGAGGCTTTTTGCTTCATGTTGGAGTGCCATTTCTTTTTTTTTGCAGCAGTGTATTTATCTTCCATGCCATTTTTCTCACATTCTTGTGCTACTGATTTTATCAATCAAGGTCTTACAGATTAAGGATTTTTTGAAAAATCTGCCTACTTATGCTTGTTTACCTGATAATGTTGTGATGTTTGAACCTCCACATCAATATATAAGCAAATTGATTACATGGGTATTTTCTATACCATTTTGGTCTTTTGTATTATCTAATTATTTTAGAAACTCCTCTGAAGCAACCATATTTCTTTCTGAAATTCATGTTTCCAATTTTGTCTGTAATATAAGGATGTGCATTTGATTTCCACTTTTGTAGTTCACTGCTTAAATCTTAAAAAAGGTTTGAAAAGGTGTTTTTGCAAAGTTAAGATTGAAATGCCACAGTAGGATTTATGTTCATTGTGAGCCTCAGAAAATCATCTAGACGAGGAATTTTTGGGACAATTTGTCAAATTTTTATTGAACAGTTTTATAGTGGTGTGTCCAGTAGATTTTTCAGAGTATGTGAGATTTCAAGGAGGCTACTGAAGCTGTGGATAATTACAGTAATTATTTGGAGAACTTATTTGAGACACATTCTTAGGGTCTCTAATGAATATTCTTGTTGTTCAGGATTAGCATCTCTATTTGTGATTGTAGAAATCTGGTTCCCATTTGAGGGTTGGAATGCATATTTTTAAGAATTGTGCTTAGAATGTTCCTTGGAAACGTGGCAGTTGTGATATAAGGCACACAATGTAGCTTTTTGAGGTTTGTAAAGCATTTCCATCTGTTTGGAAGAAGAGTTTCTTAGGCCCCTATGATAGTAATAAGCATGGTTATGAAGAGAAAAACAATGAAACATGTGCATATATTAGAGAGCATTGTAAGTATCTTGTTTGACCTGAAAGCACTGAAAGCAAACTAATGCAAATTAGATCTGCTTTGATTTGCAGGGAAAACATGTAGTCCATGACTTGGCAGTGACTAATAAAAGCAGGGTTCATATTAAATTATATTCAACATATGTAAATTATGGCTCTTCAACTTTGGATGTTGTTAGACCAAGTAATATGGCCATTTTAGATGGGTGTCCTGTTTTGGTAAAGATAAAAGTTGGGTTAAGCTATACAATTTTGGGGTGAGCTAATTTTGGCTGGAGGTCTATCCTTATCATCATTGTTAAATTTGAGACAAGTTTTGTGTTGCAAATCTGCATTACTATGCAATACAAAATCAAATAAATTTTGCAAGAGAATTTATTGTTGTGTTCTGTCTTGCTTGTGTACTCTGTAAACCAGTAAGATATTAGAGTAGAAGTGATTTTGGGAGCCTTAATAGAGGAGAAATTCGAATTTGAGGGGTGGTGGTGTTGCACACTACTTCTAGAGAAAATTGAACCTGAAGAAAAAGCAGCTAAAGGATTTCTAGTAAGAGTTTGAGTTTATGTATTGTTTTGTTCTCAAATATTTGACGACAGAGTGAGAATTTTTTTCCCTAGACACTGGTTAAACATCAATTCAAAGAGAATAGACTGTAGTTAACGTAGAGATCCGAGAAGCCTACCAAGAAAATGACATATCAGTCAAGTGAAGAAAGATGGTTTCAGGTGGAATACAATTCAAGAGGGTCGTTAAATTGGAAGGATGTTTGTCCTAGACATTGCAGCAAAGGAAGATCCGTAATTGCTCTGCCAATGTCCAAGTTGATTCATTAGCAGAGGGATGATCCGTAATTGCTCGGCCAATGACCAAGTTGATTCATTAGCAAGGACCTTTTTTTTTTACTCTAGGTTACATTGCCCAGGGAAACCCCCCGAGTACTTCCCCTCATTTCGAGCATGGTACCCAGGGTAGACCCTAGAATCTTCAAGGCACAAGGCCAGTCAACAACATGCTCGAAACCATTACAATAATATACTCATTAAGAGCTCAACATGTCACTTGCAGGAATTGAACCTGAGTGGGGATGATAACAATCATTCATCCCAACTACTCGAGCTAAACCTAATTGACCTTACCTTATTTAATTATGTGTAAAATAAAACCCTAGTCTCATGTTATTTTACTATGCATAAACCATGATTATGTATTTTAATTTCAAACACTGCTAGAAATAAGAATCATATACAAACAATAATAACACAAAAAATTACCCACGAAACCCAAATGGGAAAACCAACAAAGCGATGGCGTCTTTGGCCTCTTATTCTTTCTCAATGAAATATTATGGTTAGGGAATACACTCATATGAGCTTGTGTATTCTTCCTCCTTTGTTGCAATTGCATATTGTAATGCAAGTTAAGGAGTTCGCGCTGTGAATAGTGTTTGTTCCTCTCTTGGATCACTATTATTTTGCCTCTTTGTCCTCTTGTTCTTGGAGCAATCCTTTTCTCCACGTGTCTTCAATCTCTTTTTCTATGGCTTCAGTGGTAGAAACCCTCAACTGCGAAGACGTCGACCTCGAATTTTGCCCCAAAAATTGAACCCCTTCTTTTTCCTCAACCAACTTTATTTTCTCTATCTCCTCGTTCATCTACCTCATGGGTCAAGAGGCTTTGAATTTGTTATGGTAGTTCCCCTAATACCCCTCGTAGAGTTGTCACCCCCTGTTCTGCAACCTTCGAATGCTAAACAATCCTCGAGAACCGTTATTGGTTATCTTAGGATGTTAGGCTCTCTTTGTGCATGAAACCATCTTTTAGGCCTTTTTTCTTTGTTTTTCCACATGGCAACTTCCCATTGGTTGTAGAATCATTTGATGACTCCCCATGTCTCCTTATGGGCCTCTTTTATCTTTGCCACCTCAGTCACATGACAAAAGGACATGGAAATACAAGTGTCCACCACGAGACACGACGACCCCATAAACATGACATAGAGGACATGTTATAATATATATTAAAAAATTGCAAATTACAAATACAAAAATGAAATATATACATAAGATTAAAAAGCTAGAACATTTACAAAATATTGATACATCATACATGATACAACTAGTTACTAGTACTACATCAATGATGATTAAATCACAAACACACAAGAAATTAGAACCATAAACTGCAATTTTTTCATTAAGTCATCAAAATCAAAATGTATAAAATAGAAACTAACCCATTGAGTCATTGATACTGTTATAACACAATCTTGCACCTCAATGCAAAGCCTTCACAATGTACAAAATGAGTGGAACATTACAAGTGTTATCATTGTTACTTAGGCAACAACTTCTCTCGTTTTAGTGAAGGACAAATTCAACAGAAGGGAGGCTTCCCTAGTAGCCTCTAGGGTTCCTAAAACAAGACATAATCAAGTTTAAGGTTTCCTATGTAGCTACCCAATTGACCACCAACTAATATATCAAACAAGGTATGGATTAGGTGGTTACTCAAAGTAAATTCCAAATCTGAGTTTTATTTGTTTTTAAGGTTGATTGAGAGGGTTTATCAAGTTATTATTCAATGCAAAATGATCCCCAAACACTACAAATTTGGAAATTTCTAGTGGTTATAAAACTTGTATAAAAGATAAAAATTGTAACAATAAACAAGCTACAACAATAGCCAATTTTAGCCCTTTGAATAAGTATTAAACAAGTAGAAATTAGGGCTGAAACAATGGATAAAACCAGGGTTTAAACAACTAGCTCATTTTGAAAATTAAAGAGCATGTAACTACAAAAAATACCAAGATGTTAAACCCTAATAGGGCTGTATATAAATCAACAAGACAATTTATGACAACAAAATGATTTTTAAGTTAAGTACATGCACAAATGCCAAGGTGTCCATGGTTTTTTAATGGCTGGAAATGTATGAAAACTATTATAAAACTCTAGATCTACCCTAAATAGAAATCAAAAGGTGGAATTTGGATTTAAGATTGACTAGATGGGAGAAGACTAGTGCCTACTATTTTTTTGGGGGCATATGGAGTCAACTAGGGTGATGGTTAAGGTTGTCCACTACAAACCCTAACAAATCCACCTAGTGTCTTACAAATTTCAAGATAGTTCAAGGGAAAATACTCCATTAGTAATCTTCCAAGGATTATGAAGAATATACTTGTTTATGAAAGACACAAAGAGAGTGCACCACGACCACTAGAGTAGTACAACTACACTTAATATAATTCATAAACAACATCCAATAAATCAAGTGAGACCACTTACTTAAGAAATCAATTCATCTTCAAAACCCTAGCCAAGAGCATCCACAAAATTTGAAAGACAATCCATAAGACGCCATCCTCAAGAAGTTGCTCTAGTGATCCATCCATAGTAAATATATAATAGAAGAAGTAGACAAGTAATGTTCTTTGTGTTAGCTTTTCAGCTCGGGAGGTACTCCGCATATGTGTCTTGTATGTGGAAGTTACTTTGTACCTACACTACTAGACACTTGACTTTGTAATGGGTTTTTATAAAGTTGTGATAAAGTGGTTCTTTTATTAAAGTGATTTTTTAAATAAAGTGTACCTTCTAATATTAAAGTGACTTTATTTCATGAAGTGCATTTATGTTATAAAGTGATAATGTATTTTAATATTTTAAAGTGAATTATTTTGGAGGGAATAAATCATGACCCTTGATCTTGTAAATGCAAGATTAGATCTTAGCCATTAGATCTAGGGTTGGAGAAGGCGAAGGGTCATTTTCAGATTATAAGAGAATGCATTGGGTAGTGTGCAAGATACAAGAGAAGGAGATTGAGAGAGATTTCTGAGTAAGTTTGAGAGAGGAAAGATGACAGTAAGGAGGGCACATTTCCCAAGAGAGTTTGGGCACATTTTCCAAGAAGAATTTTTGTTTTGTGAGTTCTGTAACTTTTTGCTGTTAGAGAGGTCGTATTGTACATATCCCTATAGTTCGTACAACAAGCTAGGAGGGCATGCAAATCGAGACATCTTGTTGCACGCATTTTGAGGCAACCTTTTCAGCGGTTTCTGTTGATGAAGAGGGAAGTTTTCTATTGCAGTTAGTTGGCATGGACATAGATTTCAAGGTGCTAAAGAGGGCAAATCTGTACAACAGTATGAATTTTTTGGGCACGAAAATCGAGGCAGAATTTTGGGACAATTTTGGGTGTTGTAAGGTATTTTTCTTTTGTTGGAAATTGTATTGCTGTTGCTAATATGTACTTTCTTGAAGCTGAATAATAAATTTCTCTCTCTCATTAGGTTTCCCCACATTGGGGTTTTCCCTGGCATTGCCTAATTTCTGAGTTTTTCTGAGTTGAATGGTTGGTGTTCATTGTGTTTATTCCGCTGCAAAAATTGTTTAACAATGTGTATTTCGACTTATGGTAATTTCAGAATGTGGGTTTAGACTTTTAAAGTTCATAGAAGACAACTCTAGGTTGCTAAGTGTATGACATAATTATTTACTTATTGATTTTGTCATTAAATTTCTACATGTTATCAAAGCTTGGGCTATGAGTGATAGTGAACATTGAGGTTTTTGGGCAAGGGTTGAAGGGAGAAATCTGTTGTTTGTTTTTCTTTAAACAATGACATGGAATATGGCTGCATGAATTAGATTTGAGGATTGGTTGGATGACATTTCCAACTATTTGCAGTGGAAGGTCCGGATGTCAGTTGTTCTCAAGGAGAACAAGATTTGAAACTATGTCAGTTTTGTTGTTGTGGCTCCCACAACATATACTGTTGCTTTGGATTTGCATGAGGTCAAGGAGGCCAAAACTCAGAGGATTATTCTGGATGGGGTGAAGGACCAGCTTATCCCACACTTGGCTGAGAAGAAGACAACTCAAGAGATGTGGGATGCACTTAAGAACTTATTTGAGGCGAAGAATGAAAACCAGAAGATGGCCTTGAAGGATAAGCTGCATCATACCAAGATGGGTAAGGGGGAGAGCGTGTCGCGTGTCTTCTTATCTTACCTGGGTAGCTCAAGTGAAGGATGAGCTGACTGCAGTTGGGGAGGTCATATCGGATTCAGAGTTGGCGAGGATAGCCTTGAAAGGCTTCACCAAGGAATGAAAAGTCTTTGTGAAGTGTGTGGTGGGTCGTGAGCATCTTCCAGATTGGAGCAGACTGTGGGACGATTTCACTGAGGAGATCCGGGAAGGATCTCAAAGCAGTGGAAAAAAGACAGATGGAGTTGATGAGAATGTTGCTCTTGTTGCAAAGAGCAAGAAGAAAGGAAATTTCAGGAGGGACTTGAGTAAAGTCAGATGTTACTGTTGTAATCAGTTGGGGCACCTTGCTTCTCATTTTCCCGAGAGGAAGAAGAAGAAGAAGAAGAAGAAGAAGAAGAAGGAACACAAGGGGCTTGAGATAACTGCTACATCAACCATGAAGGACTTTTCTTCCAAGTATGACAGGGAATTTTCTTTGGTTACTCTAGTATCCAATGTCCGTAGTGGAAGATTTGGGGGTGATATCAGATGGATTGTTGACAGTGGAGCCTCTTGTCACATGATGTGAATTTGGTGAGTATTCCTTATTATCACAGAGACAGGTCCTGATCGGCTGGTGGAGAGTGAAGGTGGTATGGCGTGGAGTTGGAAGGGTTAGCTTCCGACCCGAGTATGGAGGATTTCTGGAGCTTGATGGAGTTCTCTTTGTTCCAGGGTTGATGGTTAACTTTCTCTCAGTCTTAGCCTTGGAGGATGATGGATATTGTACATTGTTCAAGAGAGGACATGTATTTATTTACAGGGAGGGAGCGGATCTGGTGGAACCACAACTGATTGGTGATCGGGTGGGCATGTTGTACATGTTGCGAGGACAACCTTCTGGGTATGATTCAATGTCGGATGAGTAGCAGGCTCTTGAGACTGCGATGGGCCCAAGGATTCAGTGTTGCATTTTGAGAGAAGAGAGGGAGTCTCTTCTGAGCACTGGCAGGAGGCTCAACTGGTGTGATCGAACCGATGCTCAGGGTGGAGTGGATTCTCCTAGGAGCTCAGGGTTTAGAGTAGCTGTCAGGAGAAGATATTCTAGTTTGAGTTCTGTGCAGGTGTTGAGGATAGCTCCAAGTTCAGAGGGAGCTCCTACTGAGCACAATGTGATGGGACCAGATGAAGGAGATGGCAGTGAGTACATCCCTCGCTAAGAGGGAGTGTTAGCTTTTGAGCTCAGGAGGTACTTCACATATGGGTCTTGTATGCGGAAGTTACCTTGTACCTACACTACTAGACACTTGACTTTGCAATGGGTTTTTATGAAGTTGTGATAAAGTGGTTCTTTTATTAAAGTGATTTTTTTAATAAAGTGTACCTTCTAATATTAAAGTGACTTTATTTCATAAAGTGCACTTATGTTATAAAGTGAAAATGTAATTTAATATTTTAAAGTGATTTATTTTGGAGGGAATGAATCAAAACCCTTGATCTTGTAAAGGCAAGATTAGATCTTGGCCATTAGATCTAAGTTTGGAGAAGGTGAAGGGTCACTTTCATATTATAAGAGAATGCATTGGGTAGTGTGCAAGACACAAAAGAAGGAGATTGAGAGAGATTTCTGAGTAAGCTTTAGAGAGTAAAGAAGACAACAAGGACACATTTTCCAAGAAGAATTTTTGTTTCGTGAGTGCTGTAAATTTATGATGTTAGAGAGGCCGTACTATATGGATCCATACAGTTTGTACAATAGGCTGGGAGGACACACAAATTGAGGTAGATTGTTGCACGGATTTCCAAGCAACCTTTTTAGCGTTTTTTGTTGTTGAAGAGGGTAGTTTCATATTGCTGTTAGTTAGTGCAGATTTCGAGGTGCTAAAGAGGGCAAATCCGTACAACAGTACAGATTTTTTGGGCACACAAATTGAGGCAGAATTTTGGGTGTTATAAGGTATTTTTCTCTTGCTGGAAATTGTATTGTTGCTGCTGATATGTACTTTCCTGAAGCCGAATAATAAATCTCTCTCTCTCTCTCTCATTGGGTTTCCCCACATTGGGGTTTTCCCTGGCATTGCGTAATTTCTGAGTTGAATGGCCGCTATTCATTATGTTTATTCCACTGCAAAAATTGCTTATCAATGTGTATTTCTGCTTATGGTAATTTTCAGAATGTATCTCTAGGTTGCTAAGTGTATGACAAAATTATTTACTCGTTGATTTTGTCATTAAATTTCTACACTGTGAGTTTTAACAATGATTTATATGAGAGATTTAACACCCTTCCCATTAAAATAACAATATTTTTCTAGCTTTAAACCTTAAGAAAATATAAAAATGCCTTTATCTCTTTACAAGCCCTAGAAATAAGGTCATAATACATAAAAAAAATCTATGATACAAGAGTGGATGAGTCAAAACACCCCCAATGATGCTCCCAAGATGAAGTAAAAATGCTCAAATGCTAAGATGTCTGTTGGGAGAACAAACCTTGATAATCACAAGACTTGAAAATATGTATATATAATATGTTAACATATATTTGATTATGATCTCAATCACATTATATCAAAAGAAGGGGTCAAGGTAGACCCAAAGAAAATCAAGGCAATCACTGAATGGCCAAAGTCAAAAAGTATATCTAAGCTAAGAGGATTTCTGGGGTTGATTGGATACTATTGTTGATTCATAAAAAATTATGCTCATATAACTACTCCACTAACAAACCTTCTAAAGAAAAATTCATTTCAACGGAATGAAGAAGCAAGAAGATGTTTTAAAGCCATGAAAAAAATCTTGTCCTCAACTTCGGTATTAACAACACCTAATTTTACAAAACCCTTTGTAATTGAATGTGATGCCTCATGTTTTGGAATAAGAGCTATGTTGATGCAAGGACACCCAATAGCATTTGAGAACATAAAACTAAACAAAAGAGAGTGCCTACAATCCACATACAACAAGGAAATGCTTGCCATCATGCATGCACTACCAAAATGGCGACAATACTATTAGGAAGCAAGTACTCAATACATAAAGATCATAATAGTCTTCAATATCTACTACAAAAAACATTGTTAACATAACAACATAAATGGATAGAGAAAATTGCCATGTTCGATATGGAAATCATACATAAAAAGGGGAAGGATAATATAGTGGTTGGTGCCCTGTCATGAAGAGACGAAGAAATACAAGCTTTTGCAGTATCGGTAGTAATTCCTGAATGGTTGGATGAAATACGAAGTGAATACGCCAAGAATCCAAAGACTTGTTCATGAATTAATAACTAGAGTCAGCATCCCAAGCTTGAATGGAGAAATGACATCTTATGTTATAAATGAAGAATCTATTTAAACCCTAATTCAAGATTTAAATCCAAGGGTCTATAAGAATCACATGACTTCTTGACAACAAGCCATGTAGGTTTTGAAACCTATTATAATGCATGTCAGTCATTCTTTTGGAAGGTGATGAATAGAAATATTCGAAATTATGTAGCAGAATGTGACCTTTGCCAAAGAAACAAAAGTGAAAGTGTCACGACCCCTAGATTACTTCATCCTTTACACATCCCTAATAAAAAATGGGAAAGAAATTTCAATGGATTTCATTGAAGGCTTACCCATGTCAGAAGGGAAAGATAAAATCCTTGTAGTAGTTGACCGACTTACCAAGTATGCACATTTTACGGTGTAAAGAAAATAGATTTTGCAACACAAACAACTAAAGTTTTCTGTAAACGTCTACAAGTTACAAGGGTTTCCCAAGGTTATTGTCAACGATAGAAACACCAAGTTTAAAGGGAATTTTTGGAAAGAATTTTGTAGACAAGTTGGGATATCTCTTAATATGAACTTAGATTACCATCCCCAAACAAACAATCAAACATAGATTGTCAATAAATGTTTGGAAACCTACCTCCATTGTTTCATAACTGACAAGCAAAATAAGTGGTTTCAATGGTTGCACCTTGCTGAGTGGTATAATAATTCCACATATCACACGTTTGCCAAGATGATGCCATTTCAAGATTTGTATGAATATGAACCCTCAAAATGGAAGGAGCTAGCCACATGTGAAATAAAAGTTCTAGTAGTTAAAGATCAATTGGAGGAAGATCAAAAAGTTCAATTACTCAAAGAAAACTTAACAATTGCAAGAAGTAGTATGAAGCAACAAATTGATAAACACAGGATTGAAAGAGAATTTGAAGTGGGAGATTGGGTGTTTGTAAGACTCCAACCTTATAAATAGATATCTCTTAACCAACAAGGAAAAAATAAATTGGCTCCAAGGTTTTATGGACCATACCATATTAACAAGAAAATCAATCAAGTAGATTATGGATTAGAATTACTCGACACGGGTTGTATCCACAATGTTTTCCACGTGTCATGCCTTAAAAGGGTATTGGTGCAACATCAAAAGGCACAAACTATGCTTCCTATCCTGGTCGATGAAGGAAGAATTATTTTAGATCCAAAAGCTAATATTGCCACGAGAGAGAAAAGATTGTGTTCTTGAATAATCAAGGAATATCGTATTCAATGGAAGATTCTTTCAGAAGAAGATGCAGTTTGGGAGTCATAGCATTTTCGACAGTTATATCTTCATTACCTTTGCTTTGAGGACAAAACAATTTTAAAGGAAAGGCAATGTTATATACATATTTAAGTTAGAATAAGAACAAATCGTAAATAAATGACTTGTGATTATTAAATGATGTGACTATTTAAAAAATCACGACTCTTATTCATTGCTCATTTAATATATAACCATGGGCCTTTTGTAAACAAATACCATCATCATCAAATATATTTTAACATTATATATATATATATATATATATATATTCCAGTCTTGTGATTATGGGGTTTTATTCTCTCAAAATGGTTTCACCTTGAAATCAACACTCCTTGCCCTCGACAAGTCTTCGAAGATGTGACAGTAGGCTATCGAAAATACCAAATAAGAAGTCATGTAGAATTTTTGGGTTCTTTTCAAACCACCCACTTGAAAGGATATTTCATTTGAAATAATTCGACCATAGTCAATCATGGTGTCTATATATATTCCAGTCTTGTGATTATCAGGTTTTATTCTCCCAACATGGTTCCACCTTGAAATCAACACTCCTTGCCCTCGACAAGTCTTCGAAGATGTGGCAGTAGGCTATCAAAAATACCAAATAAGAAGTCATGTAGAATTTTCGGGTTCTTTTCGAACCACTCACTTGAAAGGATATTTCATTTGAAATAATTCGGCCCTAGTCAATCAGGGTGTCTTGTGAACAACCATGTGAAGAATATAGACAATATTTTTCGGCACAGAGGTCCTGGACTCTAGTCCAATTATACGTGCAAACAACCAGGAAAATTCTTTGTATGGGTATTTTAAAGAACTTACCAAAACCTAAGAGGCATTAGTATCAACTTCTGGGTCAACCAGATAACTCTCGAGGAGGTTTGTTCCCCCTCTGTGTTTCTTAAGAAATTCATCGTCTTCCTCATTCTTGCACTGCATGGTGGGTTTTCGGATTCGTAACATTCTCGTGAAAATTGAAGGAGCAAGGAGATGGCCAACTTCCCCTAAAATGGAATTATTCTTCTTTTTGTATCAAATTTGTCTGTGCACCAGAGAACTAGCTCTTTGAAATCCGTCACCTCGGGCACTGTAATATTCAAGATATAAAAAGTATGTAGAAAAGAAATAAATAGATAGAAATGGCAGATGAACAACAATATAACCAGAACAACACCACGATAATACCAAAATGATAACAAAATAACACCAGAAATAACACTTTGATTACCGAGAGCAATGTTCACTCGCCTCTTTGAGGGGGAAACCTCCAGTAGAGCAGAGCTCTATTACAATAATATCCAATACAAAAGTTCTCATACCCTCGACTCCTATTTATACTAAATATGTCTATCAAAAGAACCATCTAGAGGAAGATCCTTTTAGAAGCGGAAGCTTCGATTAGGTCTTCTTACATTGGACTTATTCTTCCTTATTGCTAGGCCTTATTAATATTGACCTTTATTACATGGAAATATATTATTCTATCTACATGAGGGGTTAGGTCTCTAACATGTCCACCCCCTTAAAAACAACCTTGTCCTCAAGGCTTGAGATGGGGAAATTGCTGCAGAAGGGTAGCTGGTTCCCAAGTGGTATCTGCTGGAGTTGTATCTTTCCACTAGACTAACACTTCCTTGATGTTTTGTTGACGCAACCGACACTAGCATTGGTCCAAAACTGCTTGTGGTTGTAGCCAAATGGAGCCTTCTTCGTCCAACTCAGGAAGGTTGGTTTGAGTTTGGCACTTAGTTCCAATCACCTTCTTTAAGCAAGAAATATGAAAAACATGATGGAGCTTAGAATGACTAGGCAAAGATAACTGATAGGCCACCTGTCCCATAAGCTTGAGAACGGTATAAGGACCATAAAATTTGGTCACCAGTTTCTGACAATGGTCAGCCTTGAGGGAAGTTTTCTTGTAAGGTTGCAATCGAAGAAACACCTGATCCCCTTCTGCAAATTAACATTCAAAGCGACCTTGATCTGCTTGTTATTTCATGCGATTATGGGCCATGACCAAATTCTCTTTGAGGGTACGGAGAACAGCCTCTCGAACTGTAAGCATTTGGTCAACCGCCTGGACCTTCGAGACACCTGGAAAATATGAGAGGACTGAAGGTGGCTTTTGTCCATATACCACTTCAAAATGAGTCATGCGCGTAACTGTATGGTACGAAGTGTTGTACCACCATTCAACTAGTGGTAACCATTGTGCCCATTGATTCAACCTTTCCGATGCAAAACACCTCATATGTTTCCAAACATTTGTTGACAACTTCAATTTGACCATCAGTTTGGGGATGATAAGCTGTGCTGAGATGCAATTGGGTGCCTTGTAGCTTTAACAGTTCTTGCCAAAAATTGCCGGTGAAACTTGGGTCATGATAAAAAACAATAGAATGTGGCATGCTATGAATCTTGAAGACCTAATCCATGAAAAATTGAGCCACAATAGATGCTGTAAATGGGTGTTGAAGAGCACATAAATGAACATACTTGCAAAGACGATCAACTACCACCATGATGACTGATTTATTGCCCGATTTAGGTAAACCTACAATAAAATCCATAGAGATATCCCACCAAATAGCAGGTGGAATCAGAAGGGGTTGTAGTGTGCCAGGAGATTTGACAGTTTCACCCTTATTGCATTGACACACATTACATTCAACCACAAAATCACGAATGCACTGTTTCATACCTTCCCAGAAAAAAGAACATTTGACCCAATCATAGGTTTTGGTAAACCCGAAGTGCCCAACTGTGGATGTAGCATGAAACTCAGAAAGTACCGTAGTTTTAAGTTTTGACTATTTAATTAAATACAAACAACCTTTGTATCGAAGCTCATCATTGAGCTAAGAGTACCTTGGGGAAACTACAGAATTGGAATGCAATTGTTGTATTAGATGCGAACTTTTGGGATCGTGTAGCCATTCTTGGCAAACAACTTGGAGCCAATTTGGTACAATGAAAGAGAGAGAAAAAATAGATCCTTCATCTTCATATTTTCCAAAAAGTGCATCAACAACCACATTGTCTTTTCCTTTTTTGTAAATGATCTCATAATCATATCCAAAGAGCTTAGTCACCCATTTTTGTTGCTCGGGGGAGGAAAGACGTTGTTCCATAAAATACTTGATGCTTTGATGATCTGTCTTAATTTGGAAGCGTTTCCCCAATAGATAAGGTCGCCAAAGATCCACGACATGCAGCATAGCCAATAAGGGTTACAAGGGTGGCCAACAGATGTGCGCTTAAGTACCACGTGTATTTTCTATGTGTATGAATCCCCGACCGCAGGTTTATGCACGTAACGATAAATCTTTGCAGCTTAAAGATGCCATAATACGTCTCTACCCTGAAAAAATTTAACCCACAATTTTCTGTTGAGGAAGGTGCTCTGATATCACTTGTAATATTTCAGATATAAAAAGTATGCAGAACATAAATAAATAGATAGAAATGGAAGATGAACAACAATATAACCAGAACAACACCACGATAATACTAAAATGATAACAAAATAACATTAGAAATAACACTTTGATTACCGAGAGCAATGTTCACTTGCCTCTTCGAGGGGGAAACCTCCAATAGAGCAGAGCTCTATTGCAATAATATCCAAGACAAAAGTTCTCATACCCTCGACTCCTATTTATACTAAATATGTCTATCAAAAGAACCATCTAGAGGAAGATCCTTCTAGAAGCGGAAACTTCTATTAGGTCTTCTTACATTGGACTTATTCTTTCTTATTGCTAGGCCTTATTAATATTGACCTTTATTACATGGAAATATATTATTCTACCTACATGAGGGGTTAGGTCCCTAACATGTCTTCCCCCTTAAAACAAACCTTGTCCTCAAGGCTTGAGATGGGGAAATTGCTACATAATGGTCGCTGGTTCCCAAGTGGCATCTGCTGGAGTTGTATCTTTCGACTGGACTAACACTTTCTTGATGGTTCGTTGATGCAGCCGACGCTCACGTTGGTCCAAAACTGCTTGTGGTTGTAGCCAAATGGAGCCTTCCTCATCCAACTCTGGAAGGTTTGTTTGAGTTTGGAACTTAGTTCCAATCACCTTCTTTAAGAAGGAAACATGAAAAACAGGATGGAGCTTAGAATGACTGGGCAAAAATAACTGATAGGCCACCTATCCCACACGCTTGAGAATGGTATAAGGACCATAAAATTTGGGCGCCAGTTTCTGACAATGGTCAGCCTTGAGGGAAGTTTGTTTGTAAGGTTGCAGTCGAAGAAACACCTAATCCCCTTTTGCAAATTGACATTCAGAGCGACCTTGATTTGCTTGTTGTTTCATGCAATTCTGGGCCATGACCAAATTCTCTTTGAGGGTACAGAGAACAACCTCTCGAACTGTAAGCGTTTGGTCAACCGCCTAGACCTTTGAGATACCTGGAAAATATGAGAGGACTGAAGGTGGATTTTGTCCATATACCACTTCAAAAGGAGTCATGCGCATAGCTGTATGGTACAAAGTGTTGTATCACCATTTAGCTAGTGGTAACCATTGAGCCCACTGATTCAACCTTTCCAATGAAAAACCCTTCAAATATGTTTCCAAACATTTGTTGACAACTTTAGTTTGACCATCATTCTAGGGATGATAAGCTGTGCTGAGATGTAATTGGGTGCCTTGTAGCTTGAACAATTCTTGCCAAAAATTGCTGGTGAAAGTTGGGTCACGATCATAAACAATAAAATGTGGCATGCCATGAAGATTGAAGACCCGATCCATGAAAAGTTGAGCCATAGTAGATGGTGTAAATGGGTGTTGAAGAGCACATAAATGAGCATACTTGGAAAGACGATCAAATACCACGATGATGACTGATTTATTGCCTGGTTTAGGTAAGCCTACAATAAAATCCATAGAGATATCCCACCAAATAGGAGGTGGAATCGGAAGCAGTTGTAGTGTGCCAAGAGATTTGACAATTTCACCCTTGTTTTGTTGACACACATCACATTCAACCACAAAATTACGAATGTTGAAACACACCCACTTCAGTAACTAATATTTTTCGTCTTTTTCCTTCTTTTCCCCGAGGAACAAAATCCTCGAATTCCTATGGGGCTCAGGAAATCGCGATGCATGTGTTCCCCTGCTCTCTGGTCTCTCAAAGTGCCGAAATCCGAAAGGAACGAACATTTCGTCACCTCTAACAATGCCTCAGATTAAAAACCTGGCATTCCACCCTTCGGAGTTTTGCGTACCAGGTTTTTCGCAGTAGAAGAGGACGAGGGGTTCATACCCTTCGGTTTTTCGGGTGCCAAAACACCGAAAACCAAATCTACACGTGCTAAGCCATATCAGGATTTCACAGGTCAGGAATTTGGGATTGGCATGTACCAGGGACTTGCTTCTAGATATCCCGGGTGTCGAAATATCGAGACATCAAAACTTATCCGCGCTATTTTTATTTTGGGGTTTCACAAGTTGGGGTTTTGCGATATGTGCAGACAGGAGGTCTCGCACTTAGGTTTCCCGGGAGCCGAAACTCCTAAGCCTGTATTCATCGCTAAGCTCATTTCAGGGTTTCGCAAGTTGGGACTTCGCGACTGGCGAGTACAAGGGATCTGACCCTTGGGTTTCCCGGGTGCCGAAACATTGAAACATCCAAATTCTAGACACGCTATGCCATTTCGGAGTTTCGCAAGTAAGGATTTAGCGACATGCGAATACAAGGAAACTTGTCCTTGGGTATCCCGGGTGCTGAAACGTCGAAACACCAAACTCTAACCACGCTATACCATTTTGGGGTTTCACAAGTCGGTATTTTGCGACATGCGAATACAAGGAAACTTATCCTTGGGTATCCCAGGTGTCGAAACACTGAAACACCAACATCTAACCATGCTATACCATTTTGGGGTTTCGCAAGTCAGGATTTCGCGACATGCGAATACAAGGAAACTTACCCTTAGGTATCCTGGGTGCCGAAACATCGAAACATCAAGACTCTAATCACACTACACTATTCCAGGGTTTCGCAAGTTGGGATTTTAGAACTGRCGAGTACAAGGGACTTGCCTTTAGATATCYCGGGTGCCGAAACACCGAAACATMAAGACTTATCCACGCTATACCTTTTYGGGGTTTCATACTTCGGGATTTCGCGTCTGGYGAATACAAGGGATCTTACCCTTAGGTATCCCGGTTGCCGAAACACCGAAACATCAAGACTCTAATCACACTACACTATTCYGGGGTTTCACAAGTCGGGATTTTGGGACTGRCGAGTACAAGGGACTTGCCTTTAGATATCCCAGGTGTCGAAACACCGAAACACCASATCTCATTCGCGCTATTACCATTTCKGGGTTTCGCAAGTTGGGACTTCGCGACTGGCGATTACAAGAGAACTTACTCTTAGGTATCTTGGGTGCMGAAACACCAAAACATCAAGACTTATCCACGCTAGACCTTTTCGGGGTTTCATACTTCAGGATTTCGCGACTGGCGAGTACAAGGGAACTRACCCTTGGGTTTCCCGGTTGYCGAAACACCGAAACACCAAACTCYGAGGGAACCATTCTTTCTGGTGCAAGGTCTCCAAACTTAGGCCATAAAATCCTTCAACGGATTATTAGGTAATTATCACCAGGCTTGGGGACATGACTGAAAGGCCTTCTTAACTGATCGAGCTATGAACTCTGTGACAGGGGCGAGGTAAGATTAGATATTTACTTAAATGGTAGTCCTTTCAAGGAACTCACTCCGGCTCTGGAATAGTGGGGGAACTTTCCCAGAAGGAGGTTCCTTTGGGAAAATCCAACCAAGACATCGCGTGAGTCAAGTAAATGGGATAGATCTCCTGAGAACGGACTCATAATCTGAACTTTCTCAATGTGTGTGTATATATATATATATATAGGAATTGAATATGGCCATACAAGTATAAGCATGCATCCGCCTTTTTCCGATCAAACACACCAGACAAACACTTCTATACAGAAACCATTTATGAGTGTACAACCATGAGCATGCATTCTAGGAACATTCAATTTGAAATACAGGACATAAATACTTATCAGAAAACACCAAGTGTAATGCAACTGCTGAGAGGGGTGCTCGTTTCCACCCAACCATAGGCTCAATGACTTCAAATGGATTTACCACTAGCCACCCTTGAGCTAGACCACGATGCTTTGAGACTTAGTCTCTTACTTCCCACTCGTCGGAAGTCTAGGATGAAGGATACTCTCCTTCTCCTCTGCTCATGACTTACTATATTTTCTGGAGTTCCTCTCGTTCTCCTTCTGCGATTCCCGTCGTGTGTGTGTGTGTCTATATCTGTATGCTCCACTCTCCCCTTCCTTCCACACTTCTTTCCCCCTACGAGGTTGCGTGTGGCAC
>JZKD02S1827325.1:70711-87606 GCA_000966675.3 Picea glauca | reverse complement strand
AACACTTTTCATTTCCAATTTCGCTTAACACATATATGTTGCTTGAAGTTCTTGTAGCTGTAGCGACCAATTTCCCTGAACCTTCTTTTCTTATCTCACACTTTTGTGAATAGAAGGTAACTTTATGACCTTGGTCCCACATTTGACTCACACTTAAAATATTATGTTTCATATCTTCTTATAGGCCCAAGTGAAACGTCCTGAACCAAGGCTGAAAACATAACTTGCAGTAGACTTTCTATCATCAGGGTCGCCGACCCAATCTGAATCAATGAAACCAACCAATAAAGGAGTCCCCCCTGAACTGTAATGTATCTCGAATTGAAGTGTACCACAGACATAGCGAAGTATCTTTTTAGTTGTTTTCCAATGGATTTCATGGGGTGTTTTCATATATCGGGCAACAAGACCAACATCAAAGGAAATATCAATATGGGTATGAGTCAAGTATTAGAGGCTACCATCTAACTAGAAGTACAGGGTGGAATCAACTTTGGGAGAAATACATGTGGCAGTAAGATTGACTCCAGATTGGAAGGGAGAAGAGGTTCGTTTACAATCGTCCATGTGAAAGTGACGAAGAAGGTCACAAGCATACTTAGACTAAGAAAGAAAAATTCCTTCATTGGTTTGGAAAACTTGGAGGCCAAGGAAATAGTGCAAAAAACCTAAGCCTGTCATTTCAAATTTCTTCTTAAGGATGGTTTTCACATGGTTTAAAAGTTTTGATTCACTACTAGTAAGGATAAGGTCATCAACATAAAAAACAAGGATTATGTGATGGCTTCCTACTTTCTTGGTATAGACATTAGGATCATAAAGACATCTAGATAATCCAGTGTTAATAAGAAAGTTGTCCATTTTGGCATACCAAGCTTGGGGAGCTTGCTTAAGACCATAAATAGATTTCTTAAGGGAACAAACAAGGCTAGAGTCATTCTGGACATAGCCATGAGGTTGTTCCATGTAGATTTCTTCTTGCAAATCTCTGTGCAAGAAGGCGGATTTAACATCCATCTAATGGACCTCCCATTTATGTGAGGCAACAAGGGAAAGAAAAAGGTAGATGGAATTCATTTTGGCTACAGGGGCAAAGGTTTCATTATAGTCAATTCCTTCAACTTGGGAAAATCCTTTGGCAACTAACTGAGCCTTGTGTCTTTCAACACTTCCATCTGGTGCATACTTATTTCTGTAGACCCATTTACATCTGACAAGTTTTATTCCTTTTGGAAAAGGTACAAGATCCCAAGTATTATTTGCCATTAAAGAACAATACACTTCATTCATTGTTGTATCCCAATCTGGATGACCTGAAGCTTCTGCAAATGTCTCTGGATCACAAGTCTCTGAAACTTGAGCCAAAAGAGAAGAGGCTCGCTAGAACTGTGAATGTGCTCGACGCTGATCTGAAGGATCATCGACAAGATCATCAACTGCTTTTCGTGTTGAACGGACCCATCTAGGAAGCAGTGGAGCCAGTGCTAGTTCAGGTTCAAAGGACTCATCTGGAGGAAGGTGAGAAAGCGGAGGTGGATTTTCATCCTCACTTTCATCACCTGAAGAAGAAACCAGAATAGCAATAGAAGAAGGCACAAACATCGAAGATGGATCGCAGGCCAAAGAAGACACAATCGCCAAATTAGGATCGCAGGCCAAGAGATTTTCATCAAATATAACATATCTTCTAATAATAATTTCATTACAATGTGGTTGAAGAAGTCTATAACCTTTGACATCTTTAGAATAACCAACAAATATACACTTCTCACTTTTAGGTTGCAATGCTTTCCTTTTCTCATCAGGAATGTGAGCCCATGCTATACTGCCAAATACATGAAAGTGACTTACATATGGTTTAATTTTAGTCCAAGCTTCTTCCGGTGTTATATTTTTAAGAGCCTTTGTGGGAGTGCGATTTACTATGTAATTTGCAAAGTTGATTGCTTCCGCCCAATACTGTAGACTTAATCCCTTAGATTGGATCATACAATTAGACATTTCTTTTAATGTGCAGTTCTTTTTCTCAGCAACACCATTTTGTTGTGGTGTATATGGAACAGTGTGTTGCATTTGGATGCCCTGTGTAGTAAAGTAACTTGTAAAATTATTGTTCACATATTTGCCTCCATTATCTGTTCTTAACTTTTGAATTTGATGTCCAGATTGTTTTTCTATAAGGGTCTTGTAGGCCAAAAACTTGTCAAAAACTTCGCTCTTAAGTTTTAAGAAGTAAACCCAAGTACATCTGAAAAAGTCATCAATGGAAGTTAATAAATACTTGCACCTAGAAAAAGAAGGAGAAGAAAGTGGACCACATAAATCACTGTGAACAAGCTGCAATGGGCCCGAGGCGTGCCAAGAGGCACGTTTGTCAAAACTATCCCGATGATGTTTTTCAAGAACACAACCAACACAAACACCATCTCTGCATGAAACAAGAGGAAGACTAGTCACCATCTGTTGATTACATAGTTGCTGCAATGAGCGATATTTTATATGTCCAAACCACTCATTCCAAATTTTGCTCAAGTCATCGCTCTGAGGAACAAAAACTGATGAAAAAGATGATGACCCAAAGTTGTCAAACTTGTACAACCTGGTAATATCATCAACAATTCTAGTTGCAAGAACATGCTTAGGATCTTTTAGATCATTGATTACAACTTGGTGAGGTGAAAAATCTACGGTTTTACCTTCACCTGAATGAGTGATTTGATATACTGATAGAAGGTTATGTTGGGGCTCAAAAATGTCATATTTTCATCCACCTTTCCCTTCATCATTCTTCACATTTCATCGCCCCATTAACCTTTCATGATATCATATATTTGGATTTCATCTTATTATTTTCCACTTTATTCATTTTTAGTATTAAAAAGGAATTTGTGATTAAATATTAGAAAATCGACATGTTTTCATACATATCTCAAAAATGTGTGAGCTTTGTAATGTGTAGGAATATGTGAAGAATTAATACAAAAATACTTCTCGAATATCTCCTCCACCATTTCAAGGAGATAGTTATTCAAAGACTATTCCAAGGAGAAGATCATGGAGATTTGGTTGTCATATCTTATCCAAGATATATGAGAGATATGTGTGAGGATTTGAAGGGATTATATTTTGTAATAATGGGAAATTGGTTGAGAGAAAAGTGGATATGTAATTATGAGGTGGTTATCTTATCTTCAAGGCTCTCATGTATAAAAGAGAGTGCTCTCTCTTCATGAGGGGGTAATCATTTAGTAGTCATTTAGTAGTAGTCATTAGGATTCAAGTAGAAATCTGGATTAGTCTTATATTTGTAATTGGGAAGAAAGGGATTCTTAGCTTTGATTCATAGTTTTGGTTTCCATGCTTTCATTATTATGTTATGAAGATTGATTTGATTAGTTTAATGTAAGATTTCTTCATTGGTGTGAGATCACATATGTTGTTGTGTCATTCAACTCTTCACATGTTGTATTGTTTTTCCTTCATGTAGTTCTCCATTCCTAGATTAATTTCATTTACGCAATTTCATTTCAGTTGTGTGTTTTGGCAATTCAATTCCAAGTCGTGTGTTTCAGCTTTGTTATCCCCACTTTTAGGGATAACTAGGAGATTATGTCTCGAGGCCCATTGGTCCTAGACATGGAGTACTGAGAGCCAGATCGACTTAAGAATGGCCCTGGAGGGCCCATCTTTTCTCTCTTTCAGCGCCTCTACTTTGCCAGCAACAAAAACATCCATCACCATCGGCTTGGTCTTGTGTCAGAGATGGTTCTTGCTCCATGAGGTAATGAGTCCGGGTATCATGGTATGTGTCACTCTAATCCTCAAAACCTTTGAATATGTGCATTTAATTCCTTTTATTTCTAACAAATGCTTGGGTATTATACTTGTCCACTTGACCATGTTTGGGGGAAATGACAGGATACCCTAGCAAGCATGTGCCTGTATGTTTTGGTTTTCCACTGGGGGGATTTCTAAAAATCCATCGTCCACTCCTTTCATATTACCACTTTTTCATCCTGCTTCCTGCTCATCTATCCCATTTCATTTTTCCAGGCATTGGGTTGGCCAATCATTTGAGGGTTGCACCTTACCTTGTGGGAAGAAGGGGCTAAAGGCCCAGAAGGTAAAAGCAAGTTGGCAAAAGATAAAAGCCTAAAAATAAAACCTCGAGATTCTTCACCTAGGGATCCCCAAAAAAGCAGTAAAAGGATTCTCAACAAGAAACAAGGGAGACCCATAAAAATAATAAAATAAGACTTAGTCATAGGATAGGGGGTCTCATCACGAGCCAACCTACTAGGTCCATGGGTACCTAGCAGTATGACACTACTAACAACTGGTTACCATGCCAGGGTAATAACTCTTGGTTGCATGGTCAAGAGAAAGGGGGTCTCATCACGAGCCAACCTTCTCATTTATGTGAAAGTGCTTGTGGGTAACGTTGTCACCACTGGTCACCATGCCAGGGTAGTGTCCCTTGATTATCTTCTTGAAGAAAAAACAATAAGAATAAAGAATAAAAGGAATGAATGGGCTTGGAAACAATTGCATCCAGGATAGGTGCAACTCGCCTTCTGTAAAGGAACCCACAGGTAAAGCTTTGCATTCCCCTGCTTTCACTGCACCCATTGTCAGGACATCCCTTATCCACATCACCCACTTACATGCCTTAGATTTAGTCTTTTCCGAGAACTTTCCTTTTCCAGTGGACACTATCCCAATAGGACGCCCTGTCACTTTCCCCAGACTTGTATTGCAGGCGTCTATAATGTCTTTGAGCTTTTAACTGGGGTAATATGGGTTTTATGTACATGTTTAATAATATTGATGATGACATGTGATTGACATTGATATGATCCCTATGACTCATGAGCCCATGGAGGGCGTAGCTATTGATGTGCAAGATCATGCTCGATAGACAGGTACACATGGGGAGATTATCAATTCAGACCTCCATGGGGCTGAAGAGCCCACCAGATGGATGTTGAGACCCTAGCAGGGGGCACATACAGGACATACGAGTTTGCACCAGAGAGAAGAAGGACTTCTTGCAGAGGCACCCTGACAGAGCTTGACCTAGGGGGATTGTGCCCTTTTCAGTGGAACGTTGGCCTTGGAAGGCCTAGGACGTCACCCAGGAGGTTCATGACGTCATCCTTTCTTCATGAGCATTTTGGCAGATGGAAAAAGCAGTTTGACACGTGTGGCAGCTTGTAGAAGCCCAAGGAGGGCTAACATTTTGCTTCAGGAGGTTGCATTTGCCCTAAAAGGGAATAACGTCACCCTAAAAGGGAATAACAATTGTCGTTCCCTTTATTATGATTGTTGTTCATTTCACAGGTGTTGCATCTATGGAGGATGAGGTATTGAAAACGGAAGGTAAGAACCTACGTAGGCAACAAGTAAAATTCTTGTGCCAACGCCTACCTTCGGTTGATGCATAGAGGTTGTTTTTAGGACATCTTTATAACCCAACATTTTGGCATCGTTGTCGAGGAAGCACGATGGATTGAGGTATCAATTTCTTTTTCATTTCAATTTATGCAAGTGTGATCTAGATGTGTTTGTAAGGGGTCATAACAATTACTTGAGTGGAGACTCCTCATGGTCTCCCTGCCAACTACGTAAGTGTGAATTTCAATTTCTGCAAAGAGTGCTTCAATTTCCGCAAGAGTAATTTCAATTTATGCAAAGAGTGTTTCAATTTCCGCAAGAGTGATTTCAATTTATGCAAGAGTTTTTGATTTCTGCAAGTGTGATCTACATGTGTTGGTAAGGGGTCATAGCAACTACTTGAGTGGAGACTCCTCATGTTCTCCCTGCCAACTACCAAGAGCGTTTGATTTTCGCAACTGTGAAGAGTAATTGTTTTCTGTTTCAGTAAGAGTGCTTTTATTTAAGTTTTTTTTTCATTTAGATTTCAGTTTGGGTGTTGTAAAATTCTCTTTAACAAGATGGTTTAACAATGAGTTTAATCTTGGAAAAGCTCACTCAAGTCCTAGCAAAAGTCAAGATCTCCTCTTCTCTGGAAGAAGAGATATTGACAGTAGTTGAAAGCTTAATTAATCCTCCAGAGGCGAACGAAGAATCAACATACGAAGAATCCTAGATATTTAATGAAAAACAATTAGGCGAGAAGGAGGTTGAGGAGGACAACGAGGAGCTGCAGCATGATCTGAGCAAGACAAATTGTACCTATGAAAGCCTGATCGAACGATGGTTTCAAGCAAGTAATAGGTTAGTTCCATTTAGTTTTTCTTTTTATTTTGTTAATTTAGAATTTCAACAACTAATTTTGCACGATTATACATATCTTCGATTCTCATTTCTAAAATTGAAAGATAACATGTTCTTATTTCTGTTGCGTGCATGGCTACACTGGAAGTTTGAATACACGTAACTAATCTCTAATTTTTAATTAGCATAGAGTAGGTAGGGTAAACGAATAAAACCATGCTTTTGTTTTTCAGTTCTTGTTTTTGTTTCAAATAACTATGCTCTCAAATAAGTATGCTCTCTTCCTGCGCCTTGTTGCAATCTGGAAGATCAGAAAGTAGAGATCAAAGGAATGGCTATAAGATGTTTTGAGGAATTTTTTGGTATTGTTGAAGATTTGAACAAAATGTTTAAATCAATTTTTGTCTTCAATTTTCAAAATTAATTTGTCTCCATTTGCTAAAGAATTTTATTCAATTTGATTTGTTTCAAATGCTAATAAAATTTCTAGTTTTATACAAAATAAAAATGCAGAAATTGAACTGAAGATATGTCACAAACTGGGATCTGGGTTCTTATGATTTTTGGACAGGAAGTACATTATGTTATGAAAAAAAAAACCTAGTAAATTTCAGGCCAACTTATTACGTAGTTTTCGAGAAAATCAATAGTCACCTTCATCCATTTTTCATTTTTCTAAAAAACCGTGATGTGGGTATTACTGATTTTTGGCGTGTAGAGGCATTCGGACCATAGGAACCTGCCTGCAAAATTTCAGCTCAACCCAGTCCTCTGTTTGTGAGAAAATCATATGTGATGTTTGTTGTTACACCCTGCAAATACACCCCTGTAGTAGCCTGCAACAAAAACAATAATAAAAAAAAAACATTTTCGAATGCAATATCACATTAATAGAACTTGGCGTAATGATTAGCAGATCCGATTTTATGGGTCAACCCCCATCCACGCCACTCTTTATGCCATATTTTCATGGATTTAATGCACCTTCTATGCACAATTTGACAATCTTTTGAACACACAAAACTTCACCAAGATTTGGCAATGATCTGTTAGTTATGCGTTTTGTTGAAACTTGGCTATTTTTGGAGTCGCCCTTGGTTTTAGCATCCTTGAGAATGAAAATTATACGCCTATAATGTTGATTGCATGTGAAAGGACAATTTTAATTTTGGGTGCTTTGTTTTCCATTTTTCCGTTAGTATCATTTCTATTTTTCTTTTTGCATTTTCCTTTGATATGTAAAACAAAAATTAAATAAAAACTATAAAACCATAAAAAAAAATCATTTGTTTTATTAAGAAAAACAATAAATAAATAAAACCATACAAAGAAAAAATTATTATGAAAATGAAAAATGTATGGATAAAGAAGTTCTTGTTATTTGTTTTAGTTCTGGTTTTACTTAGTGTTGTATGTGGTCGAACAGGTAGTGGTATCTACTAAGATCGTGATGATAAAAGTGTTTCCATAAACTCTTTAAGTGCAAGCGTCCACAAAGAGCACATTTGGATCCCTGTACAATTGCATACAAGCAATATTGCCAATAAAAAAAAATTGAAAACAAATCAAACATTCTAAAAATAAAAAAATTGCAAATGGATTTTCACATTTCCTGAAAACATCATTGGAATTATGCTTTTTTTTTTTGCTAAATTTATTGTGAAGTCACTTCACCAGGTATTCACAAAGAGGATTGTCAAAAATGCGCTATCACCAACCGGTAAAAACGCATTTCATTTTTTCATTTGGTTGATAGCATTAATATTAATTTCTGCACTTTATGTTTTTGATATTCTCACACTATTTGTTGCAAATTAGTGCTAACATTTTACAGGTTTAGAGACGATCAAATTTTTCTGCTGAAGTGATTTTCAAGAATCACAAAACTTTTGGAAAGAAAAAACATGTTTTGTTGACTGCTTGAAGGAGTTGTTACTCATCATAAACATCATGGCGATTGTTGTTACACAACAACCATTCATAAAACCATTTTGCGTCATGAACTATTTCTTCCCATTTCTCCTTCAAAGCAGATTGGTCATCCCTGTGTTGAAGCCCATCTTCCATTGAATTATCCTTCATGACTTCGCACACGCCTATCTTTTTGAGTCTCATACATCTCTTTATCTTTTTCAGTTCATTTTGCCTTGTCAATAAAACTATCGAACTCCCTTTCCATGACTACATTGTCTTGACATAAATACTGTTGCTACTGAGATCTTTCCTATAGTCCTACCAATCTTTTTATCAAACTCGTGTTGACTGATGTGGGATTCCTTCAGGCCCACCTTTCAACAAGTCTTGTCCCATCGACCTCAGCACCTTATCTGGGATATAGATTAGAGTCCATTTTGAGTACCTAGAGGCTTGCATGCCTTAATGGAAAGTTCTCTCATTGACAATCATGGGAATACATCAATGTCCCTTGATCATTAGATCTTGCAAGTGGCTCGACATCAGCTCATTCATTCGCACTTCGCAAGATGTATTCGGGTACCTTGGCACTCATTGACATCAATGATGAGTTTGTCTCGCATTGGTTAACGACATTCATCAATGGCCGACAATCCAATGAATTCTCTTCATGATCGACATTGGCACATCCATTGGCATGATTAGAATTGTACCACTGGATTGTAGCGGGTGAAGACTATACATTTTTTCCTAACTTCCTCAGCAGTTATAGCAGCATGACTTCAGCTATATGAGAGTACCACAGTTCCACTTTCATACTTTCTCTTTTCCATGATTCATTCAACAACAGTTCAGATTCCTCCACTTCACATTCTCTGATCCAACATTTACAACAGTCGCTTTTCACATGATCCTGCAACAGTGACATCTTCCATGCTCCAACAGCCACATCAGCGATATTCCTATTGCATAGTTCATCAACATTTTGGGTAAGTGGAGGTACGTTATTTTCTAAACTTTAATCATGTAATTCCTCAACTACTAGCAATGAATAATTTGGAAAATTATCTCACTAAGCTCCCTTTCCTTTTCACTTCTATGACTCATGCCACGTTGCATGCGGACATGAAACCAATTTAGTTGGGGGGTAGGGGACTTTATTCACTACCATCATTCCATTTTTCGTCTCATTTACCATTTACCAACATTTCTCCCATTTTTCCACTACCATCATTCTATTTTTTCGTCTCATTTACCATTTACCAACATTTCTTTTCCAACGATACTCTGTTGCACTTTGCTTCATAAGCATTGATATACATATTGGCATGATGCAAAAATATGAAAAAGGGTTTTCTTATACTCAATAATGTTTCCTTATGCACATTGATAGCTTATATTTTCCAGTAAGAATATGGGTAAATTATTATCATAACAACAAGAGAACAAATAACGAAATGAATGTTGTTAACACAAGAACCAACGTTATTTGTATTCATGGTTGTCACACAAGAACCAACCATAAAAAAATGTCAGTTGTTACTCATGTAAATCCCATCCTAGAAACATTCATTATCATCACTCAAAGCCAACATTCAGATGCCAAAATTTCTTGAGAAGATCCTTGCGCAGTTGCATGCGGACATGCAACAAGTTCTGTTGGGGGGTATGTTGGGGTTCAGAAATGTCATATTTTCATCCACCTTTTCCTTCACCATTCTTCACATTTCATCGCCTCATTAACCTTTCATGATATCATATATTTGGATTTCATCTTATTATTTTCCACTTTATTCATTTTTAGTATTAAAAGGGAATTTGTGATTAAATATTAGAAAATCGACATGTTTTCATATATATCTCAGAAATGTGTGAGCTTTGTAATGTGTAAAAATATGTGAAGAATTAATACAAAAATACTTCTCGAATATCTACTCCACCATTTCAAGGAGATAGTTATTCAAATCCTATTCCAAGGAGAAGATCATGGAGATTTGGTTGTCATATCTTATTCAAGATATATGAGAGATATGTGTGAGGATTTGAAGGGATTATATTTTGTAATAATGGGGAATTGGTTGAGAGAAAAGTAGATCTGTAATTATGAGATGGTTATCTTATCTTCAATACTCTCATGTATAAAAGAGATTTCTCTCTCTTCATGAGGGTGTAATCATTTAGTAGTAGTCATTAAGATTCAAGTAGAAATCTAGATTAGTCTTAGATTTGTAATTGGGAAGAAAGGGATTCTTAGCTTTGATTCATAGTTTTGGTTTCCATGCTTTCATTATTCTGTTATGAGGATTGATTTGATTATTTTAATGTAAGATTGCTTCATTGGTGCGAGCTCACATATGTTTTTGTGTCATTCAACTCTTCACATGTTGTATTTCTTTTCCTTCATGTAGTTCTCCATTCCTAGATTAATTTCATTTACGCAATTTCATTTCAATCGTGTGTTTTAGCAATTCAATAACAAGTCGTGTGTTTTAGCTTCTTGCATTATATTAATGATTTAATTCCAGTTGTAGCTTTACCATTAGATTAGGATAGGTTAGCTTCAATCCTGCATATACTTTGTGTGTGATTCGTAAGTCTACGAACCTTAGTTTGACAAATTAGATAGTTGGGCAAGTACTACAATGCAATTAATACAACATTAGTTCGATCCAATGTAACGACTGTCGTTCCCTTGTTACGATTGTTGTTCCCTTTGCAGGTAGTGTTGTTCATCTGAACGAAACAATTTTTGTTCCCTTTATTACGATTGTTGTTCCTTTCATAGGTGTTGCATCTCTGGAGGATGAGGTATTGAAAATGGAAGATAAGAACCTATGTAAGCAACAAGTAAAATGTTTGTGCCAGAGCCTACCTTCGGCCGATGCATAGAGGTTGTTTTTAGGACATCTTTAGAGCCCAACAGGTTACAAGAAAGACTTGGAACACATAATACATCATTGAAATGGCCATTATCTACTTGAACTGTTCCAGATCCTACAACACTAAGAGATCTATCATCACCAACAAATATTTTCTTGGTGTTACATTCATTTAGAGCAGAAAATATGTCTTTATCCTTATCCATATGATAAGATGCTCTAGAATCAATAAGCCACTCATCAAAAGAAGAAGTAGAAGTTGTATTGAAGGAGAAACCAGAAGTAGAAAGTGCATGTCCATGAGAAGAAGAAGAAGAAGTAGAATCAATACTGATGTTGTGCTTCTTCATCGTTGCTTCTAAAATTCCCATCTTTTTGAAACAATTGGACTCATCATGACCATATTTATCACAACATTTGCAATGTTTGTCAGTCTTCTTATTTTTATATTTTGCTCCTTTGTCACCATTAGGAGATGAATCTGTCTGAGCGGGTTTGGGACCCTTATGTTGCTTGTTGTTGTAGCGAGGATGTTGCTTCTTGAGATTCTTGGGTTTATCTTTCTGTTGGGAAACTAAGGATTTGTTGGAGGTACCTGCAATGTTGATCACTTCAAGGTCTACAAGATTATCTTCCTCTCTAATCAAAGCAGCACAAAAGGACTCAAGAGTGGGTTTTTTTATAAGCTATCCCTAGAGCCTCTCTCATGGCATAAAAAGTAGATACAAACACAAAATATGCACTACCTATCTTAGAGAGAATAAGATAAATGCAACGCTCTTCCTCCATCTTTATCTCACATTCTTCACATAAAATTTCGAGTGTTTTAAACTTAGATAGATAGTCTCCAATGAAAAAAAAATCACTTGGATTTAAAGTCAATACTTGATTTTCTAATTGTTGTGCTCGAATAATATTGAGTTTACCAAACACAGTTTCAATCTTTTCTCAAGCTTCATCGGGGTCATCAATTTCTTTAAGGTGGAACCTTAAATCAGGAGAGATGTACATTCTGATTAGTCCGCGTGCATCGTCACTCCTATTATCCCATTTGAATTTCTTATCAACATTAGTGGGTTCTTTTTCTTTTCCCAAGGTAATCCGGTACAAGCCTTTACTTCTTAATAAATCCTCCATATGAGATTTCCATAGGAAGTAGTTGGTGCTAATAAGAAAAATATTACTGGAAAAATCCATATTAAATACATAGATAAGATGGATTTAAATGTTAAAAATTTAATTAAAAAGTACCTAGGCAAGTGTTTCTCATAACCTAGGCACCTAAGGGGTGAGAAAGTGCCTAATGTGGGCCCTAGTCATTTAATTTGTGAGATGAAAATTAAAAGGTGACTTTTTGAGACTTAGGGAAAGTGGGTAAGTAAAGTAATTTTATCCCCACCATTGATCTCGTCTAATCTCAACCGTTAGATGAGATGACCCTTGAGATTCCCTCATGAGGTTGATTAGGGTAAGGAGAGTGCACCATTCTTTGGTTGTTTTTCATTGTTGAGAGAGAAACAAAAGAGAGAGGTCGAGTTTGAGATAAAGGCAACATATGCAGAGCTAGGGCACAAGTTTCAAGGCATCTAGCAGGCACGAATTTCAAGGCAGCAGACAACAAGGAAAGACAATCTGTACAGTACAGATTTGAGGGGCCGTACAACATTAAATGTGCATAGATTTCGAGGTAGACAACAACACAATTTTCTGAGAGTATTGGCATGCATTCCAAGGCTGTCGTACAACATTTTCAGGCACAAAAATTGAGGAGGGTGTTGGGCACATTTTTCTAAGCATGAAAAAATCCATACAATCCGTACGAACCTGCATAGAATTAGAGAGTCATATTGTCATAAATTTTGGGCACAATTTTCTAGAGTATTGGCACAATTTTCAAGGTATTGCACTGTTGGGTATTTCCGTACAGTTTGAGCAAAATTTTGGCATGCAAAATGAGGACAATGCATACAACATTCATTTCTAGTACAACCGTAGAGTGTACATATTTCTGGCACAGAAATCGAGGAGCATTTCCAGGACTATTCAGAAGGATTTTTGTTGAAGAAAGTCTAAGATAAGTGTGTGTAATTTCTGAAGATGAATATGCTGTAAATGAAATTTCTCTTAAGCTCCTAAATAATAAAAACTCCCTCTCTCACTGGTTTTCCCCTTGAGGGTTTTTCCAAGGTCGCTGTTAGACTGAAAATATCTGTGTTAATAATTTTTTGAGTTTATGTGCTGCTGATATTTGATTTCTGCATTATAAACGATGTTCATAATCCTCATGTTTCAGTTCTGAAAATTATTTTATGTTGTGTTTAATTGGCTATTAAAATTCTGGGTTCGGGCATTAAACATTAGCTGAAAAATCAGTGAGACTGAAACTGGGTTGGGGTCTGAAATTTTACATGGTATCAGAATTGATTTGAAAGAAGCAGAGATATTTCAGCAAGTTAGAAAGTTGGGACAACGGTCATTTCATAGGGCAGATTTTTTATTTTTTCATTTTTAGCAGAAAGGGGTCAATGGCTACAGGTTTGAGAGTTGAGGACAGACTTGATGAGGAAACAAATTTTAGTGCTTGGAAGGAGAGGATAATCTTGTTGTTGCAAGAAAATGAGTCGTGGGACATTGTGCAAAATACCGCAACTCATCCTGTGGTGGTACCTACTGATGCTACTCTTCTTGCAGCTTACACTAAGACAAGTATCAAGGCTAAGAGGATTATTCTTGATGCCATCAAGGACCATTTTATTCCTCACTTGACGGGGAGGGAAAATGCCTATGAGATGTGGGAGTCTTTGACTAAATTGTACCAGAGTACTAATGAGAACCAGAAGATGGTTTTAAGGGAAAAACTAAAGAGCATAAAAATGACCAAGGCTGAAAATGTGGTCACATACCTTACTAGATTGACACAGGTGAGAGATGAGATTGGAGTTGTGGGGGAGACCATAGTTGACAGTGAACTTCTGAGAACAACATTGAATGGAGTTTCCAAACAATGGGTTGTTTTTGTGAAGGGCATTGTTGCTAGGGAGAAGCTTCCAAACTTTGAACGTCTTTGGGATGACTTTGTTCAGGAGGAGACCCGGAGAGGTTATGTACATGGTAGTTTATCTACAGGTAACGAGGAGGAGAATGTGGCTCTTGCTGCCAAAAGCAAGAAGAAGTTCAAAAAGGGTCCAAAGGGAGGAAACAAGCCCAAGGGTGAAGGGAAGAAAGACATGAGCAAAGTCAAGTGCTTTGCATGCCACAAGTTTGGGCACTATGCAGGTCAGTGTCCTAACAAGAAGAAGAAACAAACAACAACTTCAGCAGTGGTGGAAGAGTTTTCCACCAAGTTTGACAAGGAATTTTCCTTGGTTGTGTGTCTATCCACGAGGACCACTCATTCAAATATGTGGTATAATGACAATGGTGCCTCTCGCCATATGGGTTCGTGAGCACTTGACAGACCTTACACAGATTAGAGATGTTGAGGTAGTGCTTGGAGATGATCAGGTGGTCAAGGCAGTTGGTTGTGGGACTGTATCATTTCATAGGGAGTCTTTGCCTCCCATCTCTTTGAGAGAGGCTCTATATTTTCCAGGGTTGAAGAAGAAATTAGTGTCAATTTCTGCTATTGAGGAGAGGGGCTATGAGGTCTTGTTCCATGATGGGCAGGTGCTCCTTTACCCAAAGGGGTCTAGTATCACTTCGACCAAAGTGATTGGGACTAGACATGAGAAGTTGTACAAGCTTATGTTCCAACTAGCGAGAGCAATGATTCATACTACCAACAATAGTGACCTATGTGAGCTATGGCATAGGAGGATGGCACATTTGCACCATGGGGATTTGAGGGTACTGAGGGAGACGGTGACTGGAGTTTCAAATTTCAATTCAGAGCACCATTAGTTGTGCAAGGGGTGTGCTTTGGGAAAGTACACCAGAACTACTTTTTCGAGCAATGACAATAGAGCAGTAGGGATTCTTGATCTTATTCATTCATATGTATGTGGCCCGATGTCTTTGACATCATTGACTAGTTTTATATGCTATGTTGTGTTCATTGATGATTTTTCACGGAAGTCTTGGATTTTCTTCATGAAGACCAAAGGACGGGTCTTCAATCAGTTCCAAGAGTTCAAAGCTCTTGTGGAGAACTAGACAAGGAAGAAAATTAGAGTTACAAGGATGGACAATGGGGGTGAGTATACCTCCAAGGAGTTCATGGAATTTTGTGCAAGAGAGGGCATCAACAGAGAGTTGATTGTTCGTTACAACCCCCAATAGAATGGGGTTGCAGAGAGGAAGAACAGGGCCATTGTTGGGACTGCGAGAGCCATGCTACATGATCAGGGGCTGCCACTATTTCTAGGGGCTGAGGCATCCTACATTGCAGTTTATCTGCAGAACATGAGTCCTCACAAGGCTATGTGGAGAATGACTCATGAGGAGGATTTTCCTGGGAAGAAGCCTGAGGTGGGGCACTTTCGGATTTTTGGGTGCATCACATATTCACATGTCCCTTCTAAGAAGAGGACAAAGCTGGAGCCCACGACAGAGAGAGGGATATTTGTTGGGTACAGTGAGACTTCAAAGGCTTTCTGTATATACCTTCCTTCCTCGAGGAAGACTGTCTTGAGGAGGGATGTCAGATTTGAGAAGGACAGAGCCTTTAGGAATTTTAGAGGGATAGAGAGGGGTGAGCAGTCTTCACCTCAAATTCAGGTGAGTCTGCAGTAGACTACAATGACATAGAGTTCGGGGCCACCAGTTTCGGTGACGACAGGTTCAGATGTGACAAGGCCATAGGGTTCAGGTTCGCAGGCTACTGGTCCATAGGTTTCAGGATCGAGTACTCCAGAGTCTACTTCAAGATCACAGTCTTCAACAGATGGGATTGAGCAGGGAGAGTCCCCTCCATGGGACACTACTTCAGAGAGGAGGAAGCCCAAGTGGCTTTAGGATACTTTGAGGGAGGCACAAGGTTCAGTTGGGAATCCCAGACAGGCAGTGAGGGAGAGTAAACCTCCAGAGAAGTTTTGCAGGGACATCGCGATGGTGAGCAGTATTCGGGAGTCTGAGCCTTCCACTTTTGAGGAGGCTTCTGGTAGACAGGTTTGGAGAGATGCCATGATGGAAGAGTACAATTCCATCATGAAGAACGATGTCTGGGAAGTTGTTCCTAGACCTAAGGGGAAGTCAGTGGTGACTTCCAGATGGCTCTATAAACTCAAGCATGTTACATATGGCAGCATTGAGAAGTACAAAGCTCGCTTTGTGGCTCGGGGGTTTTCACAGGTTGAGGGAGTCAACTATGATGAGACCTTTGTGCCAATGGCTAGATACCCTTCGATCAGGGAAGTGATATCCATTGCAGCAGAGATGGGTTGGAAGATCCACTAGATGGATGTGAAGACCGCATTTCTGAATGGTCTTATACAGGAGGAGGTTTATATTGAGCAACCATTGGGCTTTGAGGTGCATGGGAGAGAGTCTCATGTGTGTAGACTGAAGAAGGCATTGTATGGGCTAAAACAAGCTCCTAGACCTTGGTATTCAAGGATAGATGCCTATTTGCAGCAGTTGGGCTTTGAGAAGAGTGAGGCGGATCCCAAACTATACTACATTGTGGTTGGAGAGGATCCTCTCATTCTCATTCTCTATGAGGTTGATTTAATCATTACAGGGGTAGAGGGACTCAACAACAACTGTAAGTAGATCCTTGCTTATGAGGTCGAGTTGACTGATAGTCGACGGAAGCATTACTTTTTGGGATTGGAGGTTTGTCAGGAGCCTGGACACATCTTCCCGGAACAAGGGAAGTATGTGTGTGACATTCTGAGAAGATTTCAGATGGAGGACAGTAGGCCCATG
>JZKD02S1827325.1:0-24454 GCA_000966675.3 Picea glauca | reverse complement strand
TTCAACTAGATCGAGCCCCAACTCCTTATACCCTGATCTCGTTGGGAACATGCAAAGAAGGATCGAGAATGAGCAGACCGCTCTGATACCACTGATCCAGATTTATGTAGGAACATAATGAAATACAGAAATACACATAAACACAGAGATGCAGCAGAAATAAGACTTCATTTTATTAATAACAAATAAATAAAATATGCTTACAGACAGAATGGAAATAAACTAGCTAGGGCGCTGGTAGCTTATCTTTGAGAAGAGATGTGGCTGCTACTCACATCCGTCAGAAGATGATTACAATGAGGCTCTAGAGGCCTTTTTACAATAGACGAGAATTCCAAAAGTCATAGACATCCAAAAACCTAACCCTAGGAGATGAAGCACCAAAAGTCATGTGGGCCCGGTTTGGGTAAGTTAGTACATCAACTTCCCGGGGTCGTAAGTTTTGCATACGATATCCGTTTTAGGCATGTGATAGCTCATTGGAAATGTATCATAGAGGAGATTCATTTTGGGGGATCAATCATGTCGTCGACTATCATTGAGAGCCTCGATCTCAAAAAACCTTCATTTAGGCCCTCAAAATGGCCCCGAAAGTTAAAACCTGCTAAAAATAGTAAATTGCCAAAATTGCCAGAACACTATTTTGAGCCAGTCGGAAAAGGTTGGTGGCCACCGATATCCACCTGGATCATTATGACAGAATCCCACCCTCCTCCCTCTGCACAATACACCAGGGTTGTTCAGGGAAAAACCAAATTCAAAATCAGAGAGTACATGGAGGGGGATGTAGTATGGATGTGGGATACCAACAAAGGGGAGCCTACTAATGTCAAAGGAAGTACTCAGTTTTGGCTTGGACCTGTTAGAGTTGGAAGAAAGTCAATTAATGACTCTTATTACCTATCTACATTGGAAGGACGAAGGTGCCCATTACCAATCAACGAGCACCTCCTCAAACCCCACCAAGGTGGGGGAACTTGACTTCACAGGTAAGTGCATGTAAGTAGATAGGCATTTGCATTCATTGTAGATACCATTTGCATTTCATACTAGAGCAGTTTGCTTTCACATATGTTTTCTTTCAGTTTTATATATATGAGTTGGGGGTGATATCACCACCCCAAATGATTACTGATAGTTTCTATTAAGATCAAGCAGGTTACAGGTTATGCTAGAGATGTTGAGGTTCTCATGTGCTTTATGTTGAGCACATGTCCCTGAGTTGGAGCCAGATTTTATCCCCCATTTTAGGGATAACTAAGGAGATTATGTCTCGAGGCCCACAGATCCTAGACATGGAGTACCAAGAGCCAGATCGACTTAAGCATGGCCCTGGAGGGCTCATCTTTTCTTCCTTTTAGTGCCTCCACTTTGTCAGTAGCAGCAACATCCATCACCTCGGCTTAGTTCTGTAGCAGAGATGGTTCTTGCTCCATGAGGTAATGAGTCTGGGTATCATGGTATGTGCACTCTGATCCTCAAAACCTTTGAATATGTGCATTTAGTTATTTTTGTTTCTAACGGGTGCTTGGATCTTATACTTATCCACTTGACCATGTCTAGGGAGAATGACATGATTCCCTAGTAAGCATGTGCCCATAGGTTTTGAGTTGCCACTAGGGGGAATGACATGATGCCCTAGTAAGCCTGTGCCCATAGGTTTTGAGTTGCCACTAGGGGGATTCATGAAAGTCATCGTCCGTTCCCATCATACTTACCACTTTCCATCTTACTTCCTGCTCATCCATCTCATTACATTGGTCTGGGCATTAGGTTGGCCAATTATTTAAGGGTTGCACCTTGCCTTGTGGGAAGAAGGGGATAAAGACCCAGAAGGTAAAAGCAGCTGGAAAAATATAAAAGCCAAATAAAACCTCGAGATGCTTCGCCCAGGGATCCCCGAGAAAGCAATAAAACACTTCTCAGAAAGAAACAAGACAGACCCATAAAAATAGTAAAACAAGACCTAGTCAGAGGATAGGGGGTCTGATCACGAGCCAACCTATTAGTTCCATGGGAGTCTAGCGGTATGACAATACTAGTAGCTGGTTACCATGCCAGGGTAGTGGATCTTGGTAGCATAGACAAGAGAAAGGGGGTCTCATCACGAGCCAACCTTCTCATTTCTGTGAAAGTGCTTGTGGGTAACATTGCCACCACTAGTCACCAAGCCAGGCAGTGTCCCTTGATTAGTTTCTTGAAAGAAAAAACAATAAGAATAAAGAATAAAAGGCATGAATGGGCTTGGAAACATTTGCATCCAGGAGAGGTGCAACTCGCCTTCTACAAAGGTACCCACAGGTAATCCATGCATTTCCCTTCTATCACTGCACCCCTTGTCAGGACATCCCCTATCCACCTCATCCATTAACATGACTTGGATTTGATTTCTCCCAGAAACATCCCACATCCAGTGAACACTAGCCCAATAGGAGGCCCTGTCACTTTCTCCAAACTTGGCTTGCAAATCTGTACAATGTATTTGAGTACTTGACTGAGTAAAATGGGTTTTATGCACATGTTTAATAAATTAGATGATTGGATGTGATTGACATTGCTATGATACTTGTGACTTATGATCCCATGGAGGGCGTAACTGTTGATGTGCAAGATCATACCCGACGGATAGGTACACATGGGGAGATGATTAGTTCGGACCTCCATGGGGTTGAAGAGCCTACCAGATGGATGTTGAGACCCCAGCAGGGGGCAGAGACAGGACAAAGGGGTTTACACCGGAGAAGAGAAGGATGTTCAACAGAGGTAGCCTGGCAGAGCCTTACCCAGGGGGGTTGTGCCCTCTCCACTGGGACGTTGGCCTTGGAAGCCCCATGACATCACCCAGGATGCCTATGATGTCATCCAACATTTATGGACGTTTTGGGAGGCAGTTGTGGCATGTGTGGCAGCTTGGAGAGGCCCAAGGAGGGCTAACATTTTTCTCCAAGAGGCCAATGATACCCTAAAAAGGGCTAACGTCACCCTAGAAAGGGCATGACGTCTTTACTTTTTATTGAATAGGGTTTCATTATGTCATTTTGATGTAAAATAATATTATTATGTATTTTGGCCTCGTCGGCCTTTTGGTGACCTAAATTTTAATTAAGGTCATTGCTACTGTAAAAATTGAGGGTTTTAACTCTCATTTTCATCATCATCTTTCACTCACTCTTGGTGAGGTCTGAAATTTGCACCCTCCATTAGGGTTTTGGCTGAAATTTTGATTTGCACTTGTTGAAGGAGGATTTTTCTTGGCTATTTTGGCATTTTCTTGGTGGAAGGTTTACAACTAGGGTTTAGCTATATGAATGCTTGGTGGATGTAAGTGAATTTCCACAATCCTTATTTATTGAATGTTTATGGTATTTTTTACTTGCATTTTGTTATTATAATTTGCTGGATTAAAACCTTGGGAACAAGCACATGTTGGTGTCCTTATTTCATGTCCCTACTAAGTTATGCTAGGAGCCATTTATTTTGCCGAAAATTGATGTTAGAGCCTTGCCATAGCAAAGCTCTACCTTTTACTCTTCAATCTAGCCATTTTTATCTGGTCATTGAGCTAAAGAAGGAGGAAAACGCACTAAGGCATAGGGTTTCTACACCTTAGTGAGTTGTTTTCCCCTAGGGTTTGATTAATGAAGCCTTGCCTTAGAAACACTTCATCATTAAACTCCCGTGTCTTTATCCCTACTGTTATCCATCAAAGTTGCACTGAGATGGACTTCTAGCGAGCCGCCAAAGTTTGAACATCATTTGTTCAAAATTCAGAGTTCAGAAGTTCAGCCGGTCAAAAAGACCACCCTGTTACTCTACATTTTCCATAAAAAATTGTAATAAGAGGTATTTTCATGATGAACTTGTAAAAGGTCTTAGCCACCTTAAGTCCTAAGCATGAGTTATACTCTGGAGTGTTTTTTCACTTACTAATTATATTTTTCCGTTTTCAGGCGATTTATAATTTATGAGTTTTTTTTCACTCAATCCTCCAGAGCTGGAGTATATGCTCATGGTTAGGCTTGAGCATGGATCTAATCCTAGTGTATGATGTATATTACCATTCTAAACATCCTCCTAGAGTCTTATGGAAATGTATTAAGTCCCCCCTAGGATTTTTTATTTTTTTCAGTTAATTAAAAAATTGCCAGAATTCGGCAACTTTTAATTAAAAAATAAAAATACTTTAAAAAAGTTGTATTTGGGCACTAAATAAGCCATGGGGATGCTCATTTTTGGACCTAGATCACCCATGTTACCTAATTACCCACTTACTTGAGTAAAATTAGAGATTTTCATCACTCAAAATTGATTTTACTCTCAAAAACCCAAAAAAGTCATTTTAATTCAATAAAAATCAGCCAAGTCAAAAATAAAAAAGATAAAGGGGGGCAAGATTGAAGACGAATTAAATGAAAAAAGTCAAAAGGGATTCAAAGGAGACAAGATATAATTGATAGGCATTTGATTGACTTGATATCTTGGGAGATATGAGCACATGTAATTAGAGAGGTGCGCCCCTCTTGGAGAGGTGGCGCACCCTTGAGGTGGCAGCCCACACTCTCAAGAGGTGGTGCAGCCTCCTCTTCCATTGACTTTGTTTGACACATGTGATGAGTGTGGAAAGGTGGCAACCCACTCTCCCACACTTGGCAGCCTCATCTTCAACACTTGGTGCGCCCTCCTTAGAGAAGCCATGCGCCCTCCTCCTTGGGAACTCCACCCATTGTTGTATAAATAAGAGAACTCTCTTGCTTGACTAGTTAGTTGGATCTTGAGAAGAAAATCCTATTGTACTATTGCTGTAACAATCTTTCATATTGGAATAAAATCAAGATTTTGGAGGTCAAGATTGGTGTAATGTGCAAATGTGTGGATGCTTGTAAATGAGGTGATATTGTTTCATAATTTATGCTTTTGTATTTTGGTTTAAAATTGGCCATTTGTAGAAGTATTATTACTTACATGGATAGGAGTACTAAGCTTGTTTGATTAGTCTTCCTATTGTTTATCTATTGGTAGGGTTTTCAAATAGCAATTTGTTTTGTTTAACTAATTGTTTATTTGAGTCTTGCTTGTAGGTGGCACCATTTTTCTAACCTCTTATTGTGCAAGGATTGTGAAGCAATTGAGGCTCTATTTGAAGAGTGGGAGGATCTAGATTGATTCTTCTTATTCTTCAAGACATTTGAAGAAAATCCCTCTTCATTTCACCGAAGAAGGACCCCATAGCCCAAAGATATTCCAAGCATAAGCTTGCTCTCTCCTGATCTCTTTTTTTTTAAGAAAATCATTGGTTACCTATTTTGCATGTTAGCTAAGATTGAATTTAAAGGATAATCTTATCATCTAATGTTGCATGCATAAGTCTTAGATCTGATCTAAACTCTTTCTCATTTAAAGGATAGATCTAAGTAGTTTGGTGGCTTTTTTCCTTTAAATTTTCAATTTTTTTTCAAGGTAGAAAGTTGTTCTAAGTGTGCATTTCTAGATCTAGCTATTTAGGAAGTTTATCTCGCTGTTTTGGGATAGAAAACAAAGATCTCCTAAATATCCTAACTTAGGTTCATCTAAAGTCTCAAAACCCCCCTAAAAAAATTGCATTTTTCATAAGTAAATTTTCTAGAAAATTGGTGACTAAAATTTGTTGTTTCATCTTTATTGGTTAAAGGGTTTGTCATTGTTTTCTAAACTCTTTCTTTGCTGGTTTTTAGCAAGCCCATCCTAAAACAAGGGGAAGCTCTGCAAAACCAAAGCCAAATTGATGGAAATCTAGCCCAAGTTGGAACCTTTGAAGACCAAAACCTTCAAGGAACCCCTTGTAGTCATTTTCTTAAAGTTTGATCCAGTTTTCAAGGATCCAAAAGTTCTAAAAGAGAAAAGAGAATTTAATTTCTCTATTGTAATAGGAAGCAAATAAAAGAGGGCCTCATAGTGCCCAGTTTCAGCCTCCCTCTAGGGGATTGGCAGTGTGGTGTGTGTTCGAGTTTTGGTTTTCTTTCTTTTCTCTTTTCAGCATAAGTTAAAGTAACAAATCAATCTATCTTAAACACAACATTTAGATTAGATTTCATTTTTGCAAGTAGAATACTAATTTCTAGATTAGTTTAATTTTCACAATTTCAATTTGGGCAAAATAAACCATCCCCTCAGCGACCTTGAAAGGGGCCTGGTCAGTGTGGATCTAGTAATTAGTCTCACATTTTCTTTCTTGTTGGAAAATAAACCATCCCCTCAGCGACCTCGAAAGGGGCCTGGTCAGTGTAGATTTAGTAATTAGTCTCACACTTTTATTTTCTGTCAATAAAATAAACCAAATTCTCCTCAGCTCTCAGTGCGGTTCCTGACCCTTCCAGTTGCGAGCTCTTCTCAATCTGCTGAAAGTAAGTTCATACACGCTGTGCTGGTCAGTGGTTGATAGTTTTAATTAGGACAACCCCCAAAGTTGTTAACTTAATGTGAGAGAAAACGCCTTGAAGTGACCTGAGAAGTAAGGTCGGCCCTCTCGAGACCTGTCTTCCCACCCGTTTTGGACATCCAACACTTTGAGTGAGTTTTATTGGTGAGACCGTTTGGGTTTCGGTAAATCTCTCCGCAAGTTTCCAAGAAAAGAGTTAACCTCCAAGGAGGCCCAAACCATTTCACTAATTGAACATTAATTTATCCTAATAAAACACTCGAACTACATTGCCCACGATTCTCATTAAGGCACTGGTCTCAATTTTCACACTCAGCAAAGCCACAGGCGTCATTTCATAATTGGTTATATATTTAATGTAAATGGAACTTGCACCTAACAATTGTTTCTCAATATCCTTTTGATGCAAGTACATGTTCATTTGATTATATATATATTGTGGAAAATGTTTGTTTCATGTTTTATTCAGTTTATGGTTAATGGTTTGAAAGAATAATTAAACTCCTAGATTTTAGTTTTCGTACTTAGCTTAAAAGCCTTAGTATATTTGTTAGGGAATACCCCCCTTGGCTTCGCTAGGAGTTGGCCTAGATGGAGGAGTTGAGGATTAGGTGACAACACCTTAACTCTCACTTGCCCCCAAGGACACACCGAGTGGATTGAATATTTCTTCCACGTCTCCTAGGTGTGTATAAGGAGGCAACACCTACCACTATCATTTTGTCCCTTCAACTCTGGCAGCTATTTGACTCCATTTTCCCTAATAACGCACTGATCTAGACCTTCTATGTTTGAGTACTTTGATCGCAACTTCCAAATACTCTTGAACAATCATTAACTATTTCTAACTCTAGCTTAGACTACCAATTACTAACCCTATTGTTGTCATCATCTATTTGTGTTATAAACATATCCATGCATCATTTATTGTGTCTTTAAAGAAATTGAAAGATTGGCTAAGGCGTTGCTTCTAGTATTATTGCATTAATGATAAATTGCCATTGATAATTGTGAAGCTTCTTTAGCATTTTTTGTGAAGTGATATATTGTAATCATTTGCAAGTTTGTATCATTGATTTGCTTCACTTATATTATTGGTCAATTGCTTTATATAAAAAAGTATTTGATTATATGAAGTACTAACCAACAAGTGATCTTGCACATGTGTAGTTTCCTTGTTGCTTTGTCTCAGGCAGGTACACTTCTAGTTACTTTTATCTTTATTGGTTGTTAAGCCGGACTTTCTGATTGGTAGTGACTTATGCGGGGGATAACGTTACTCGTCCTTTTAAGCCTTTACCTTCTCAAAACCCCAGGTGACCGGGGACATCTCCCTTGGGCCTAGCACCCTAAATAGAAAGAGCTATCCTATCAAGGTTACAGTGCTAGGATAGTATCAGTTTCACCAGTTTTCCTTTCTACCATCCATATTTTACTCTAGCTACAAACAGTGCGATAACATTTTGGCGTTGTTGTCGAGGAACACTGAGTCAATTCTCCTCAAAGACGACACTTTTTTGGTAAGCCTTTCCTCAACAATATTTATCTTACAATATTACCTAGCGACTCCACTAAGGGTGATTCCCTTATCTCTTTTGATAATTTCAAGAAAATTATCTAGCGACTCCACAAATGACGACCCGTAGTGGGCATCAGTACATACCTCCTTCTACTACTGTGGTATCTGTTACCCCTACAAATCTTGTTACGCCTGTAAGTTCTCTCAAATGGTCTCACATGGAACTCTTTGGCTCTTTGGAATTAGCTAACACCCAAGGGGTATTACATGATCTACCTAATAAGGTTGACTCTTGGATGCCTAGGTTTTCAGGAGAAAAGGGATCCTATGGTAACTCTCATTCGACCAAGTTTTGTGAAGGGTTTCAGTTTCACCAATTCAGGAAGGAACACGCTGATGTATTTATAAGACTCTTTGCAAGCTCACTCACCAGAAGTGCCAGGGGATGGATTAATAGTCTCCCAAAAGGAAGCATCAAAACCCAAAAATATATTGAACAAACTTTTAAGAACAGTTGGTGTGAAAAGGAAAGTATGGATTCCCTTTACTCTTAATTCCTCGAAGCTTGCAAACAAATAGATGAAGACGTTAGGGAATTGAATGCTAGGTTCAATACTCTCATTAACAAAATTGAGCCCAATTTCCTCCCCAAGATCATTGTTCTTCAATGTTACCTTAACTCTTTTGAAGGAACTTTACAACTCACCCTCAAGAATCGATTTTCTTGAAACCTAGAAGAAGCTCAAGATGTTGCCTGCCAAATTGAAGAAAATATTAAGTTTAGCAGTCCCACCCATCAGGTTTACCTTTTGAACAATGATGACATCTGGGGAACAAATAAGGAAAGCATGGGAGGACCAGAGCATGACCTCTTAGAGATTCTAGAGTTAGAAAACCATGATTTCCATAGGAAATGGAGCACAGGTTTCTCAAACATGAAATATACCTTAAATTTTTCAAGACAACATGAACCATCAGAGGATCTAAGTATGGCTACTCATGAGAAACCTAATTTTGTAGATTCCATATTCACCTTGATCACGCCAAGTCAAATCCAAGAAAATAAAGACATGAGGGAGCTTGGGTTTGAATCCTTTCACCAAACAAATGAGGACTCAAGGATGAAGTTTGAAGAGCCCAAAGTGTATACTAGCAATCAACCCCAACATTTCCCAAAACCTAGCAACAATAGCACCAACCTAAGCACTAGTATGGAAACTGGATCCAGTTATGGGACCCACGTTTTAATCAAAGAAAAATCCAAATTAAGTTATGTTTTAATTCAGAGTGACCCAAGAAGGGACCCGCATTTTAATCAAAGAAAAATCCATGTAATAAGGAGGAAGGGCCCTGTTGACCGCCTCTTCAACTAGGGGATCAACTCCATATACCATGAAGATATGCATCAACAAATGCAAACCTGTCAAAGACTTTTTGGTTCTACGGGGCAATTTTTGCTCCAGCACACAGTTCTGTAAGCGGGATTACCGCACCCTTGCGTGGGTTTATAATATAATAGGTCTACATGGATCATGTCAGGTCAGTTACCTTAGGGTTTCTTCATTAGGAGAGTTCCTTTCACTGAGTGTTTTTTATTCTCAGGAGGTTAATGTGGCCTGTTATCGCACAGTTTGTATCTATGTCAAATGGCTAGAGGATAGAGGCCAAACTGGCGTAACAGGAACCTACCCCACCCAATGTCACCATAATGGGGAGGTTCTTTCTATTCAGGGAGGTTAGCCCAGGGGAGACGTCCCCGGTAACCTGGGGTTTTGAAGAGGCCAAAGTATAAAGGTCAAATGAAAGTTCCTTCTCACAGGTTACCACCAAAGATCAGATAGTCCGGCTAAACAACTAATAAAGAAGTGTAGCCCCAATTGAGAACACCTGCCCGGAACAAGACAATAGCAAAAAAATGTATGCAGGATATAATTCAACAGGTTAGTACTTCATGTAACTATTTGATATCAACATGTAAACAATTAAAGCAACAGATATCAATGAGGTCAACGTTTATCAATATAGCAGTGGAAAAGTATCAATTCATCAATAACTATTGAGATGATGTAGCCAACAATGTATCTAATCAATCCTTTATTCAATATATTCTCTTAACCATCATCTAATTGCTTATCAAATACATATGTTGCGTCAAGATGGAATATCCAAGTATGACATCAACCTAGTTAGGCTTAGCTAGTTAGTTAGGGTTTCAAATTTAAAAGTTTTGAGAGGTTGTTTGAGCACTATCACTTCAACGTTGTGGATCTAAGATAAGTGCCTAGGGGTAGATGGAGTCAATTAAGGAGAGGATTCAAAGTTGAAGGGATAAGAAGCTAAGGACAAGAGGGAAGGGTTCTAAGGTGTTGCAGTGGCAGGGCCCTAGAATCAAAACCCTAGGGGAAAGAGGCTCACTCCGGTGTTGCTTAAGAAAGGCCTCATTCTCTTTCCTCCTTCCTTAGGTCAAACTTGGAAAAACAGATAGCATAAAGGATAAGTTAAAACAAGAGAGTGAGGTGAGGGAGAGTGTTGCAATGGCAAGGCTCTATCACCAAACCCTAGAATATGGACGACCCTAAGTGTAGATAACCTAGGCCTGGGACGTCCCCTCCTTTTTAACCTTTAAAAATCACAGCTAGCAAAAAGGAAAAAGTTAAAAGAGTGTAGCAAAGGCTAGGCTCTTCCTTCCTTCTTCAATGGCTGAATATTTCTCTTTTAGGGGACATGAAACAAGGACCTACTTGTGTGCTTGTCACCTAGGGTTTTAAATCAGCAAATATATAACAAATGCAAGAATACAAGCCTACAACCATTCAATTAAGAAGTTTTGTAGAAAATACACTTACATATCATGAAGAAATAGCAATGCAAACCCTAGTTGTAAACCTTTCTTCAAGAGAAATGCCAAATATGCCAAGAAAATCCTTCCTCCAACAAGTGCGCCTCATATAAAAGACCAAATACCCAAACTAGGGTGCAAAAATCAGACCTCACAAGAGAGTGAGTTTGTCTTATTGTCAAAATGAGGCAAAAACTCCTAAATATATATTGTATCATGACCTTTAATTAAAATTAGGTCATTAAAAATAACCGACAAGGCTAAAAATCAAAATCATATTGTTTTTACATTAAATTGTTAAATCAAAGCCCTAAATAACCATAAGCAAGACGTCAATCCCTACTGAGGGAGACGTTGGCCCCTTTTTAGGGAAAATTTAACACAAAATGACAAATGTTGGCCCTCTTTGGGCCTCCAAACCCTGCCACACGTGCTAGCTTCCCTGTCAAACTGCCACACTTTCAAGGTGACATCAATGGCTCCTAGGTGACATCCTGGGCCATCAAAGGGAAACGTTCCACCTGAAGTGCGTCAACCCCCCTGGGTTGGGCTCAGCCAAAGTGTCCTGGATGGAATGTCCTTCTTCTTATGAGGTGAAAAAGCTCAATCAAACACTGTCCTGTCTCTTCCTCTGATGGGGTCCCAACAACCATCTGATGGGCTCTTCAGCCCCATGGAGGTCCGAACTAATCATCTCCCCATGTGTACCGGTCCAACTAGTACCTGTCAGTCGGGCATGGTCTTGCACATCAGAAACTTCTCCCTCCATGGGCTCATTAGTCACAGGGATCATAGCAATTTTAATCAAGTTTCATCATTAATGTTATCAAACATATGCATAAAAACCCTGATATATCATTCAATAGCTCAAAGATATTACAAAGACCTACAATACAAAGCCGAAGAAAAAGACAAAATACCCTATTGGGCTAGTATCCATAAGGAAAGGAAAGTCTCCAAGGGGTATCACCCAAGCCATGTAAAATGAGGTGATGTGGTCAAGGGATGTCCAGACATATGGGTAGAGTGAAATATAGGGGTGCATGATATTACCTGTGGGTGCCTTTGTAGAAGGTGAGTTGTACCCGTCATGGATGCAATTCTTTCCAAGCCCTTTATTGCCTTTATTCTTTTCTTTTCTTTATTTTCTTTTTTCTTTCTTTTATTTCAAGGACTAACTAGAAGACACTGCCTTGGAGTGGTGACCAGAGCTAACAGTGTTACCCACAAGCACTTTCACAGAGATGATAAGGCTGGCTCGTGATGAGACCCCCTTTCCCTTGGCCATACAACCAAAGGTCACTGCCCTGGCATGGTAACCAGATAGTGGAAATGTCATACTGTTAGGTACCCATGAAAATAATAGGCTGGCTCGTGATGAGACCCCCTATCCTCTTGGCTAGGTCTTGTTTTTTTTTATTTTTCTTCGGGTCCCTCTTGTTTCTTGCTAAGAGGCCTTTTATTGCCTTCTCAGGGATCCCTGGGTGAGGCATCTCTAGGTTTCACTTTTTATGGATTTTATCTCTTACCAACTACTTTTACCTTCTGGGCCTTTATCCCCTTCTTGCCACGAGATAAGGTGCAACCCCACAAATAGATCATCCTAATGCCCAGACTAGGGGAATGGGACAGATGAGTGGGAGATAAGATGTAAAAGTGATGATATGATGGGAGTGGACGATGGCTCTTCAGAAATCCCCCCGGTGGAAAACCAGAACCTATGGGTATAGGCTTGCTAGGACACCCTATCAATCCCCCCAACCATGGTCAAGTGGGTTAATGTAAGATCCAAACAGTTTTTAGAAATAAAAGGAGTAAGATACATATATCTAAAGGTTATAATGATAAAAAATGACACATACCATGATACCTGGACCAATTACCTCATGGAGCAAGAGTCTTCTCCGATACAAGTCCAAGACGAAGGTGATGGATGCTATTGTTTCTCACAAGACAAGTCTGATGAAGGAGAAGAAAGATGGGCCCTCTAGGGCCATGCTCAGGTCAATCCTGCTCTTGGTACTCCATGTCTAAGACCTATGGGCCTCGAGACATGATCTCCTAGTTATCCCTAGAAATCAGGGATAACATCTGGCTCCAACTTGGGGACATGTGCTCATCATAGAGCACATGAGAACCTCAGCATCTCTGGCATAACCTGCAGACCTTCTCAACTCGAAAAGGGCATCAGTAACAAAGGTGGGGTGGTATTGCCACCCCGCATATATAGACATATATATATATATATATATATATATATATATATATAACTGAAATAAAGCAATCACTATGCAAATGTGGAAGCAAACTAACATGAAATGAAAATGGTATGATACACGAAGAATGCCTACTTACCTGTAATTACCTGTGAAGTCAGGTCACCCCATCCTGGTGGGTTTTGAGGAGGCGTCCGCTGATAGGCACTATGCGCCTTTGTCCCTCCAATGTAGACAGGTAATAAGAGTCATTAACTAACTTTCTTCCGACTTTAAAAGGGCCAAGCCAAAAATAATTGTTTCCTTTGATATTAGTAGGCTTCCCTTTATTGGCATCCCACATCCAAACCACGTCTCCCTCCTTGTACTCTTTGACTCTGAAATTGGTCATTCCTTGAATAACCCTGGTGTATTGTGTAGAGGGAGGTGGGTGGGATTCTGCTATAAAGATTTCCTGCTGCGAAGGATGGATCCATACATCATCTTCCACCTTCTTTAGTATTTTCATAGTCTCTGATTCTTGACCTTTGAGCTCGTCCATGAGTTGTTGGTATTCCTCTTTCTTGATCCATTTAATCTGATTCGAATTTTCCTCTTTTGCGAAAGGTGTATCTTCTGGAGAATATTTATGAGGAGTCGGCCTAGTTTTGTCACATGCTTTGTCATGTTTGATGGAATCACTGGGATTTTGCACATAAGTTGTAGTTACAGGTACATTCCGAATATGACCAATAGTTCCATCTTTCAATGGTCCATCTGATCCTTGGAAAAAGTTGTCAAATCGCTCTTTGATAGATGGTACCTTGATGAATTCTCTCAAAGGGATGGTTACAAACATCTTAGATAATTCCCCTTCAAGGTAAAAGTTTAGGTTAACCCTTTCAGTATTGGATGTTTTAGGAAAGATTACATCCACAGGTGGGTTTTTTGTTTGGTCAATGGAAGGTTGGTGAAATTCTTTCTTCTATACACCTGGAACTCTTGTTTCTTTAGATTTTCTTTTGATTCTTGGTCTAGTTTGTTTATGAACGCCATCCTGGCTGACCTGGTTGCTTCTTTCATGGCCTCTTGATGCTCTTCCATGGTCATATTTATTTGAGGGCCTTCTATGAAGTAGTCTATATTGTTTACTTGTTGATGGCCACCACTATTGTAAGGAAACTCATGTTCCCAATGTGCTTCACTGCATGGAAAGCACCAAGGGTTTTCATCCACAATGATGGTGCTTGGAACTTCTATTTCTTTGAAAACATCTTCGTTCCACTGAAATAAATTACTTACTCTCTGTACTAGATAGCTATCTTCATCTGAATCTTCAGAGGTATTAGAGGCATCATCGGGATAATCACCCCAATCTGTGTCTTCTCCTGTCAAGGGAAAAGTGGGACAATCTTGAAACAAGTATGGATCCACTGAAAAGGGTGTTTGTTCATCCTTCTTAGAATGACCAGTATGTAATAGTGTGGGAGTGCCCTCAAAAGATAATTGGTCATCCGGGTCTTGCTTTGTAAAAAAATGAACGATTTTGTGAATTCTTTTAACCCTTTGCAAGATACAATACATACTAGTGTCTAAGTTGTTTTTGTTATGTACACAGGGCTCTTCAGACCTATTGGTTTCATTCATGTCCTGATTTTCCAACATTGGTGTGTTCAAGACAAACAAGGAATCTTCAAAGTTAGGTGTTCAAGACAAACAAGAGAGACATTGTTGATGTTTGAGAAAGCAGTGTTCCATTTCCTTTTGGGAGGCATGAGTTTTACCTCAAGAATATTTGGGAACTTGGGTTTAGCTTCGGTGATATCCTCGTCACTAGATTCCCAAGGGTCATTATTGCATGAGAGATTGACTTGATGGATGTAGTCTTCGAATTCAAGGTTCTTATCAATCTGGAAAGCAAAATCTTGTGCTTCTTCTAGAGTCGAGGGTGACCGATCCTTGAGAGTAAACTGCAAAACTCCTTCCAATGAGTTCAATTAGTGTTGGAAGACAGCTTCTTCTGATAAACTAGGCCCGATATTCTTGAGGAGAAGGTTGAACCTATCATTGAAATCCCTAATGCCCTCACTAGAGGCTTTACAAATATCAATGTATTGAGAGTAAAGGGAACTCGTGCTTTCTTTTTCACACCAATCTTTCTTGAAGGCTTGTTCAAGATCTTCGGGGGTTTTGATGCTTCCTTTTGGGAGTTTGTTAATCCATCTTCTGGCACTTCCGGTGAGTGAGCTCACAAAGAGACTTAAAAATACATCGGGGTGTTCTTGTCTGGATTGGTGAAAATGGAATGCATCACAAAAGTCGGTCCAATGAGTGTCACCATAGGATCCATCTTCCCCTGAAAACTTAGGTATCCAGGACTCAACCTTCTTGGGTAGATCATGTAACCCCCCTTGGGTGCTAGGTAAGCTTAAAGGGCCAAAGAGTTCTTTATGAGACCATTTGGGAGAACTCACAGGGGTGACAGAATTTGTGGAGGTCATAGTAGTAGATGAAAGTATATACTGACGCCCACTACGGGTCGTCATTAGCTATTTGTGGAGTCGCCAGATGATTTTCTTGAAATCATCAAAGAAAAGGAAAAACACCCTAGTGGAGTCGCCAGGTAAGCTTGTAAGAAAAGGCTCTGAGGCAAGGCTTACCGAAAATATTTGTCGTTTGAGGAGAATTGACTCAGTGTTCCCCGACAACGATGCCAAAATGTTATCGCACAGTTTGTATCTAGGTCAAATGGCTAGAGGATAGAGGCCAAACTGGTGTAACAAGAACCTACCCCACCCAATGTCACCACAATGGGGAGGTTCTTTCTATTCAAGGAGGTTATCCCAGGGGAGACATCCCCAGTAACCTGGGGTTTTGAAGAGGCCAAAGTATAAAGGTCAAAGGAAAGTTCCTCCTCACAGGTTACCACCAAAGATGAGATAGTCCTGCTAAACAACCAATAAAGAAGTGTATCCCCAATTGAGAACACCTGCCCGGAAAAAGACAATAGCAAACGAATGTATGCAGGCTATAATTCAACGGGTTAGTACTTCATGTAACTATCTAATATCAATATGTAAACAATTAAAGCAATATCAATGAGGTCAACGTTTATCAATATAGAAGTGGAAAAGTATCAATTCATCAATAACTATTGAGATGATGTAGCCAACGATGTATTTTATCAATCCTTTATTCAATAGATGCTCTTAACCATAATCTAATTGCTTATCAAAGACATATGCTACGTCAAGATGGAATATCCAAGTATGACGTCAGCCTAGTTAGGGTTAGCTAGTTAGTTAGGGTTTCAAATTTAAAAGTTTTGAGAGGTTGTTTGAGCACTATCACTTCAACGTTGTGGATCTAAGATCGGTGCCTAGGGGTAGATGGAGTCAATTAAGGAGAGGATGAAAAGTTGAAGGGATAAGAAGCTAAGGACAAGAGGGAAGGGTTTTAAGGTGCTGCAATGGTAGGGCCCTAGAATCAAAACCCTAGGGGAAAGAGGCTCACTCCAGTGTTTCTTAAGCAAGGCCTCATGCTCTTTCCTCCTTCCTTAGGTCAAACTTGACAAAACGGCTAGCATAAAGGATAAGTTAAAACAAGAGAGTGAAATGAGGGAGAGGGTTGCAATGGAAAGGCTCTATCACCAAACCCTAGAAGATGGACGACCCTAGGTGTAGATAACCTAGGCCTGGGATGTCCCCTCCCTTTTAACCTTTAAAAATCACAGCTAGCAAAAGGGAAAAAGTGAAAAGAGTGTAGCAAAGGATAGGCTCTTCCTTCCTTCTTCAATGGCTGAATTTTTCTCTTTTAGGGGACATGAAACAAGGACCTACTTGTGTGCTTGTCACCTAGGGTTTTAAATCAGCAAATTTATAACAAATGCAAGAATACAAGCCTACAACCATTCAATTAAAAAGTTTTGCAGAAAATACACTTACATATCATGAAGAAATAACAATGCAAACCCTAGTTGTAAACCTTCCTTCAAGAGAAATGCCAAATATGCCAAGAAAATCCTTCCTCCAACAAGTGTGCCTCATATAAAAGACCAAATACCCAAACTAGGGCGCAAAAATCAGACCTCACAAGAGAGTGAGTTTGTCTTATTGTCAAAATGAGGGAAAAACTCGTCAATATATATTGTATCATGACCTTTAATTAAAATTAGGTCATTAAAAATAGCCGACAAGGCTACAAACCAAAATTATACTGTTTTTACATTAAATTGTTAAATCAAAGCTCTAAATGAGCATAAGCAAGATGTCAAGCCCTACTGAGGAAGATGTTGGCCCCTTTTTAGGGAAAATGCAACACAAAATGACAAACATTGGCCCTCTTTGGGCCTCCAAACCCTGCCACACCTGCCAGCTGCCCTGTCAAACTGCCACACTTTCAAGGTGACATCAATGGCTCCTAGGTGACGTCATGGGCCATCAAAGGGAAACGTTCCACCTGAAGTGGGTCAACCCCCTTCGGCTGGGCTTAGCTAAAGTGTCCCGGATGGAACGTCCTTCTTCTTCTCAGGTGCAAAAGCTCAATCAAGCATTGTCCTATCTCTGCCCCTGATGGGGTCCCAACAACCATCTGATGGGCTCTTCAGCCCCATGGAGGTCCTAACTAATAATCTCCCCATGTGTATCGATCCAACTGGTAGCTGTCCGTCAGGCATGGTCCTGCACATCAAAAACTTCGCCCTCCATGGGATCATTAGTCACAGGGATCATAGCAATGTTAATCAAGTTTCATCATTAATGTTATCAAACATATGCATAAAAACCCTGATATATCATTCAATAGCTCAAAGATATTACAAAGACCTACAATACAAAGCTGAAGAAAAAGACAAAATAACCTATTGGGCTAGTATCCATAAGGAAATGAAAGTCTCCAAGGGGTATCATCCAAGCCATGTAAAACGAGGTGATGTGGTCAAGGGATGTCCAGACATACAGGTAGAGTGAAAGACAGGGATGCATGATATTACCTATGGGTGCCTTTGTAGAAGGCGAGGTGTACCCATCATGGATGCAATTCTTTCCAAGCCCTTTATTGCCTTTATTCTTTTTTTTTCTTTCTTTTCTTTTTTCTTTCTTTTATTTCAAGGACTAAATAGAAGAGACTGCCTTGGCGTGGTGACCAGAGCTGACAGTGTTACCCACAAGCACTTTCACAGAGATGATAAGGCTGGCTCATGATGAGACCCCCTTTCCCTTGGCCATGCAACCAAAGGTCACTGTCCTAGCGTAATAACCAGATAGTGGAAATTTCATACTGTTAGGTACCCATGAACATAATAGGCTGGCTCGTCATGAGACCCCCTATCCTCTTGGCTAGGTCTTTTTTTTTGTTATTTTTCTTCGGGTCCCTCTTGTTTCTTACTGAAAGTCCTTTTAGTGTCTTCTCGAGGATCCCTGGGCAAGGCATCTCTAGGTTTCACTTTTTATGGATTTTATCTCTTACCAACTGCTTTTACCTATTGGGCCTTTAGCCCCTTCTTCCCATGAGATAAGGTGCAACCCCACAAACAAATCATCCTAATGCTCGAACTAGGGGAATGGGGCAAATGAGTGGGATATAAGATGTAAAAGTGATGATATGATGGGAGCATACGATGGCTCTTCAAAAATCCCCCCGGTGGCAAACCAGAACCTATGGGTACAGGCTTGCTAGGACACTGTCAATCCCCCCAACCATAGTCAAGTGGGTTAATGTAATATCCAAGTAGTTGTTATAAATAAAAGGATTAAGATGCATATATCTAAAGGTTATAATGATAAAAAATGACACATACCATGATACCTGGACCAATTACCTCATGGAGCAAGAGTCGTCTCCGATACAAGTCCAAGCCGAAGGTGATGGATGTTGTTGTTGCTCACAAGACAAGTCTGATGAAGGAGAAGAAATATGGGCCCTCCAGGGCCATGCTCAGGTCAATCCTTCTCTCGGTACTCCATGTCTAGGACCTGTGGGCCTCGAGACATGATCTCCTAGTTATCCCTAGAAATCGGGGATAACATGGCCTACCAGCCGGGTTAATCTCCCTTGAGTTTTTCACTCCCACCCAATAAATCCTCCAACGTGGTGAAAGGAATTCTAATGAATTCATTCCTAGGTAGCTAGTGTTTAGGAATGTTGTAAATGACCATGTAAGACAACACGCAAAATTTCGCGGAATTCCGTCAAGTTTAGCTAGGTTTTTTTTAAGTTTTGGAATTAATTAATTCTAGGTATTTTATGTAAAATGTAGGTCCCAGAATTTTTGATAGGGTTATTTGTACTCAAAATAAATATAATGAGACCCCCTACACCCATGTACCAAGTTTCAACTCAGTCGGACAAGTTTTGCTAGGTTGTTTGTCCACTTAGGAGTTTTTAGGAAAATTACCAAACCCAGGACATATCCAAATGCCAATTTTGTAATAGTTAGTCAAATCGCGTGAAGTAAGTGGAATTAGTGTTAAGAGAGACTACCTAACCCATCCTAACCCTTTACCTACCCCTTTAAACCCACTTTAATTTATTACCCGCCTTTTAATTTAATTCCCAATTAAGGGATACGTACACCCTCCCGACGTGAGCTTTTAATTTTTTATTTAATAATTGGTTGAGGGCCCCTCCTCATGAGGTGCACCCTTCCTTCTTGCCCATCCACCTCACTTTATGAATATGGACTCCATGCTCCAAGTCACTCACCTCATGTCCCTCACGTAACCCACACATTCCATTATGGACATGCACCCCCATTCCCACGTAGCATTTAGTTTCTCACTTAATTAAATGTGTGGCCTCTCCTCCACCACTCATATGAATTCAAGGAGTGTGGACTCCACACTCCAAGCACACGTCCTCCCTCACTCCCATGCATTCACTCAAACTCACGCTTTAATTCTTGCACAAAGTAGAAACAATATGCTTTCCTTGTGGATTAAATGGAAACCTCAAGCATAGAAGTGGGTTTGGATTTGGATAAAAGCGTGGGACTCCTCCTCTTTCAAAATTTGCCCCTCCTTGCTTGTTTTATCCTCACCCAAATCAGTTACTTACCATTTCCCCTCACCCTAAAAGCCTATCATCTCATTACTGGATTTTCTCATTGAGTTGTCTTCACCTTTGGATCTTTGACAAGTGTTGAATATCCAAGAGGGGTCTCCTTGGCTTGTTTTTCTATTTAAGAGACCCCTTACTCCCTCATTTGACACCATTCTTCATAGTATTGTTATGCTACCGAATTCTCTCCATCCCTCTCTCTCTCTCTCATTACTTTCACACTACTTCACTGGTTTTGGCTCTTGAAGATCTTGTAGCAGCATTGTTGCTACAACCTCTTCCCATTTAATAATACAGAAATCGCTTTGGAGGACTTGGGACTATTGGATTTTTTCTACATGCATCATTTACATACTCGAGGTGATATTGTTCTTGTTTTTAGTATTTTGTGATCATTAAAATAATATAGCTGAGGTATAACTTAGTTTTCTTGGCTAGGTGGAGTATAACTTTGTTTGCTTTCCTATATGCATCATGTTTATGTTTAATACTAGATTTGTTGTATTATCCATGCATGCAATCCATTTATCTATTTGATCTCACGGTTTATTGAAGCTTGCAGGTTGCCTTGAAAAGAATTTGTTGGGATAGCTTCAAGGACGAATCTTCCCTCATCTTCACATACACTTCACATGCAATTTTTTGTTCTTCTCCCTCATTCTTTCACGTTCAGTTTTGGGTATATAACATGCTTATATTGGTCGATTCAATCAAATATTAAATTTTGGTTTTTAAATGTGTAGAGTTTCTGTTGAAAAACAAAAATCTCGTAACTTTGTTGAGTGTATTGCAACTCAAATCAGCAAACAATAGTTTGTTGATTTTTGCAGGTTCTTATCAGGACAAGAGGGCATGCTGCCCAATTTTCATACACAACACACCCTCAAAAAAACTCCTTGAAGTGGTAACAGTTTCTCTTCTTTCCTTTCTCTCCAAAACACTATAAACGCAAGCCCAAAGGAGTTGTACCCAAGCAACTTGCCTTCCTTTCCTTTAGTCTTTACTTTGCAAGTTTAGATTAGTTTTCTTTTTTGTCTTTCCTTGCTTAGTTTTGCTAGATTAGTTGTGATTTCTACATGCATTCTTAGCTAAAATAATCTAGAGTAGATCCAACGCAACTAATTAGCTAAGAGCCCGTGGAGGCATTGTGGTTTTCCTTTTCTATTCTTCATTCAATAATATTTGTGTGCAATCTTTAATTGTTAAATCTTAATCCAACACACATGCATCAAGTAACTATTTAGTTAATCTTTCATTTCAGTCATTTACTTCACATGCAATAATCGCTCTTAGATCTATACTTTAATACATGCATGCAAGTATTGGTACCTCCAAGTGATAATTAATCATTTTTAATTTTTGCAAGTTATATGTTTTGTTTTATGTTTCATATGCAATCTAATCTTTTATAAGTGAATTTAACTTGCGATCTTGTGTTTCAAAGGATTCAGTCTTCACAACATTTTTTAGATCTCAGTTTCACAAGCATTTTAGTTCTTACATTTACATGTAATAACTCAAAACTTCAGAACTAAATCTGCGATTTCATTGTTAAGAGTTCACACTCGTTTTCAGTATTTTGGCAATCCTTTGTTGATCAAGCTACAAGCACTCATCACATTTCGCAACATTTATCTCATAGGTCTAAAATTAATTAATTAGACTTAATAGGACACCATAACTCACCATCTTCGCCATTTGAAACGAGGTTTTGAGGAAAGCAATGGAAGGTGCTAGGCCAGGAACGATCTCACGGCACACTGCGTCCTTTTCAGAGTACTCGGCCTTAGGGTTGACCTGTGAAGCTAGGGTGGGCCTCGTTGCCTCACTTCTTGAGCATCCAAAAACCACTTGGTAATAGGGGGAGGATATTTTTTGGGATGACACCTAGATAGGGCTAAAATTAATCTCACACTTAATCACTTAATTTAATTTTCAATCTACAACATCAACAATACAATTACACACTTGCAAGCTCACTAATCTCACTGTCTTCCAATTTATATTCATATGCAAACTATATTTGATGTGTTGTAGAAATAATATCTAAGTGGTTAAATATTTCATTTGGAATATTTGGCTTTCGACGTTTTTCATCCATCCTTAATTCTTGTACTTGTGGTGTGATCCTTCAAGAAGTGTGCATCCACCTGGAGCCATTCTCTTGATTGGGTCTTGAGTGCTTTGCGTCTCTTGGCCATTGAAAATCAATCCAACGGAAGTATATCTGTTGTGAGCATGCTTGGATTGATGTGTTGATGGTTGTTCATCTTTGAATATCTTCTTTCCTACACATTTCAAGCACTTGTTAATATTTTTGTATCTAGTTTAGCTTGTATATCTTTATATTCTTTTGTATCTAGTTTGTCTATCTTGTTTTAATATTGTAACTTGCAATTATCTTGTAACGAACATCCCCTTAACTTAGTTGACCCCATTACCCAATCTTAGGCACTAGTCTTAGTTTCCCTAGGAAAAGGTTTGACTCTCATACTTAGATAGTTTCAGCTTGCATTTGTTGATTAACATCGTAAGATAGATTCCCCCTAACCTTCTAACCAATTAAAACCAACTCCTAGAACATTAAATTCTTAATCTCATCTAGTAACTAGGGTCTACCCCCCTTGGCTTCCCTAGGAGTTAACCTACATGGAAGAGGTTTAAGTCAAAGTGACAGCATCGACTTTGAACCTAGGCACTGTGCCTCCGAGGACACACTAAGTGAGCAAGACTTAGCTCACGTTTGCAAGTGTGTATAAGGACGACAATAGGACCCACGTTTTAATCAAAGAAAAATCCATGTAAAAGGTTAAAATCAACCTTTTAATCAGGAAGAAGGGACCCACGTTTTAATCAAAGCAAAATCTAAATTAAAAGATGAAGTTACCAAACTTATGCGTGGCCTTTCCAATTTAGCGTGAGGTAATGCGTGAGTCGAAGAGGCAGTGCATGAGGGTTACGTGAGGTTTAGTTTGAGAGTGGTATGAGTGTGGAGTCCAGACTCTTGAGTGATGTGGAGGGGTAAGGGTAAATGTATGAGTGGGGAGAGGGACCCACGCACCAAATTAAATGAGTTTCCATACTTCACGTGGGAGATGGGGGACGTAAGTTTTCAAAGGGGAAATAAATTAAAAGGTGAGTTAATTAAATGAGTGGGTAAAGGGGTAGGTAAAGATTAGGAAGGGTGTGGGTAGGTTAGGTGGGTTCTCTCGTCACTAAAATCACACTTACTTCACCTGATTTGACTAACTATTACAAAATTGGCATTTTCCCATGTCCTCGGTTTAGCAATTAAAATAATTTTTTCCCCAAAAAAACACCTAAGTTGACAAAAACCCTAATAAAACTTGTCCACGTACGTTGAAACTTGGTCCAAGGGTGTAGGGGGTCTCATTATCTTTCTTTTGAGTACAAATACCCCTATCAAAAATCCCGGGACCTAAGTTTTACATTAATTACCCAGAATTAATTAATTAATTAATTCCGAACCCTTGAAAAAACCTAGCTAGACTTGATGGAATTCCGCAAAATTTTGTGTGTTGTCTTACATGATCATTTACAACATTCCTAAACACTATATACTTAGGAATGACTTCATTAGAACACCTTTCACCACTTTGGAGGATTTATTGCTAGTGGGAGTGAAAAACTCAAGGGAGATTAACCCAGTTGGTTAGGCCACATTAACCTCCTGAGGATAAAAAACACTCAGTGAAAGGAACTCTCCTAATGAAGAAACCCTATGTCAACTAACCTAACATGATCCATGTAGACCTATTACATTATGATCCATGTAGACTAGTGCCTAAGATTGGGCAAGGGGTGAACTAAGTTAAGGGGATATCCGTTACAAGATAATTACAAGTTACAAAGATTACAAAATTATAACAAGATAGATACAGATAGATACAAAAGAATATATGAGATATACAAGCTAAACTAGATTAAATACAAGATACAGAAAGAAAGCCTAAGATATACATATTAAGGCTAAGCTAGATACAATAGATACAAGATATTAACAAATGCTTGAAATATGCAAGAAAAGAAAATATTTAAAGATGAACAACCATCAACACATCAAGTCAAGCATGCTCACAACAGATAGAATTTTGTTGGACAACCTATCAATGGACAAAAGATGCAAGGCACTCAAGACCCAGTCAAGAGAATGCCTCCAGGTGGATGCTCACTTCTTGAAGGATCACACCACAAATACAGGGATACAAGATAGATGAAAATATGTAACCACTTAGGCGATTATTCTACAACACATAAAAGATAACTTGCATGTAAATTGAAAGACAATGAGATCAATGCGCTTGCAAGTGTGTAATTAAAGTGTTGATGTTGTAGATCAGAGATTAAACTATGTGATTAAGTGTTATTTATTTTAATCCTAGCTAAGTGTCAACCCAAAACTCTCGTCC
>JZKD02S1827314.1:43763-68258 GCA_000966675.3 Picea glauca | reverse complement strand
CCTGTTTTATGCCGCTCTGTTTCTGACACCGACCTGCAAATTATTGTTCCTGCTAGTTTCGTCTGCAGCTAGAATCCTGTAAAAAGCAAATGTTAATATTATTAGAAATGTGTCGCGAGTTTAGGAACAAAAACTGAAAATTAAAAGTAAATTTTCAAATGAAAATATATGTATGTACAAACATGAAATTTATTTATTTACGAGTTTTATTTTTTATTTTTTATACAACTATTATGTCATATAATGTTTCAGATATCACCCGTTGACAGGGGCGCTGAGGACTTCTCCATCAATGTTCTCCAACAGGAAGGAATTCTTCCCCTCTGAGGCAAATACCCTGAATGGTCCAGACCAAAGGTGGTCAAATTTACCATGTTTCGCGGCTTCCTCATTTCTTGCATTCCATCTTAGTACCAAGTCACCTGGAAGGAATTCCCTATCTTTTGTCTTGAGATCGAATAACGCTTTCATCTCATCCTGGTACTTCTGCATTTTCTCATCAACATCCACTCTATGTTGTTGAACCTCGATCAGCTGGTTAATTCTGCTGGTTACCTGATTGGGTTCTTCGTTCTGATCCTGCCATAACTTCATTACTGGCAACGCTAAGTTTATAGGTAGAACCGCCTCTGTCCCATAGACCATTTGAAACGGCGAAATGCCGATAGACCTTTTAGTGCTGATGCGGTTTTCCCATAATGCGTACTTCAAGTGTACATGCCAGGACCTTTTATTTTCATCCAGTACTTTCTTGATTATGTTTACCAGGCTCTTGTTGGATGATTCGACCAGCCCGTTTCCCTGGGGGTAATAAGCAGTGGAATGGTCAAGAACGATATTGTACTTCTGACAGAAGCTGATCATAGCCATGGACTTGAAGGCCTGGGCGTTGTCGGTAACAATCTTTCGGGGACACCCGAATCTTGACAGGATATTATCTTCCAAGAAGTCGATCACCACCGAGTATGTTTCCCTTTTGGTTGGAATGGCTTCCACCCACTTTGTAAAATAATCTGTGGTTGTTAAGATCCACTTATGCTGAGCACTGGAATGGGGATTAATTTCCCCTATGAAATCTAGTCCCCAATGTTGAAATGGGGCTTCAGTTTTGACTGGAATAAGTGGTAGTGTAGGGAGTTTCTGTTTACCAGTGAATATTTGACACGGGTTGCAGGCACGCACTTTGGCATTGACGTCCGAAAATAGTTTCGGCCAATAATATCTGGCCCTCAAGATCTTGTAAGCTGTGGCTCTCCATGCATGGTGTCCTCCATAGACTCCTTCATGAAATTCTTCTATAACCCGTGGAGTTTCCGACTCAACCAAACAGACTAGTAGGAACCCAAGTGGATCCTTCCAGTATAGCTGATTTTCGGCGATGCAATATTTTACAGCGTGGAGTTTTAAAGTTCTGCATTTGGCTGGTGATAGTTCATTTGGACATTTCAGGTTTAACAAGTAGAACACTATGTCTTTATACCATCCTGACGATATGAACTTTTCTTCGACCTTGCTTGGATCTGTCTCGTCATCCAGCTCGTGCAGGTGTGCATCTTCGTCTTCCCCTTGGAGGCAATTAATATCAAGAGCTCTAAGATTCGACTCAGCCAAGAGTTTGGCCAGACCCTGCCCCTTTATCAGTTTAGTTGGCTTGACTTCCAGATCGAATTCTTGTATTTTAGCGAGCCATCGCCCTTGTTTTCCGTCACTATCTGGCTGTACCAATATATCTTTCACAGCACTGGTTGGCATGTACATGATAATTTTTGAATGCAGTACATAGGTTCTGAATGCTTTTAGCGCTTTCACCATTGTGTACGCCTGTTTTTCTATTATGTCATACTTTAGTTCAACGTCTCTAAGTCTCTTTCTAAAAAACGTGATTGGTCGTTCGAAGCCTTCTTCATCCTTTTGTAGGAGCACTGCGGCGATAGTATGTTCAGAAGCAAACGAGAAGATGAGGAAATCTTTCAAGTAATCTGGGCTTGCTAACACAGGTGCCTCACTGAAGACTTTTTTAATATGCGCGAACGATGCTTTAGCCTTGGTCGTCCAATTTACTCTGTTATCTTTCTTCAACATTCCTGTGATCAATTTGACAATCTCAGCAAAATTGGGGATAAACCTTCGTAAAAAATTTATTGTACCTAAGAAAGATTGAATTTCTTTTACGTTTCAGGGAATATTTATAGTTTCTATTGCTTCAATCCTCTTAGGATCAATCCTAATCCCATCCTTAGATACGATATGTCCCAGAAGCTTACCTTCCCGCATAGTGAAATGTAATTTCTTTGGGTTCAAAGACAGACCATACCTGCGGCACTTTTCGAAAGTCTGTTTTAGATGTATCAAATGTTCTTCATCGGTTTTAGAGAAAATCGTCAAATAGTCGAGGTAGATGACTACGAACTTGTCTCTTTCTCCCACGAAAGCAATGTCTATAGTGCGCTGGAATGTAGCTCCTGCATTCATCAAACCAAACGACATTTTTTCATACATGAATGTACCCCATGGTGTGGTGAAAGCCATTTTTTCTCTGTCTTGATCATTCATGGTGATTTGGTTATACCCAGAGAACCCATCTATCATAGACATTCGATTTTCTCCCACCACCTTTTCTAGGACATGGTCCATTTTGGGGAGCGGGTAATTATCCTTTAGAGACGACTTCTTCAAATTTCAGAAATCCACACACAGTCTAATTCCTCCGTTCTTTTTCCTGACCAGGACCAAATTTTCCACCCAGTCCGAGTACCTCAAAGGTACGATTATTTTCGCATTTAAAATCTTCTTAACTTCCTTTTCAATCACGGGCAACAAAATGGGGTTAATTTGCCTAAGCTTTTGCCTAAACGGCTTGACCCCGGGCTTCAAAGGTATCTTGTGCTCAATTATGGAAGTATCATACGTTCTAAGCTCATCATAGGACCAGGCGAAAACATCCTTGTACTGTCTGAGTAGGTCTTTGTACTGGACTTTTACCTTGGGAGGGAGGAACTTAGATATATTTACTATCCTGGATTCTTTTTCAGTTCCTATATTGCAGTCCTCCACTTCTTCCGGTTGGGGCTGCAAAGTGGATTTCACAGGTATGTCGTTCTAATCAAAAAGTCTTTCTAAAGGAATTAAGCCTTTCGGAATTTGGTTGCTTTTAAGGACCAACATACGATGATCCACTATTTTTTCTCGGAAGGTTTCAATATCTTCTCCTTCTTGCATAATCCACATCGGGTCATTTTGATTCTCTTGGTCTGGATCAGTTTCAGAGAACTCACCTACTGCTATAAGAAATTTTTGGATTTTTTCGTCATCTTCAAAGACTTGCCAGTGTCATATATTGTCTGGTATAGAGGGTTTGTATCTGATTTCAATGTGATATGTCAGTTTGACGGTCGTGGGAGGAGAAAAGGTTGAAGCTGCCTTGGCCAATGCGTCAGCATGTAGATTCTCTGCGCAAGGGATAAAATGGACCTTTACAGATGAGAAAAAGTTTTCCATCAAATCCTAAGCACAATTTCTGTATGTTCTTAGTCTGGGATGCTTGGCTAGGTACTGTCGGTTTATTTGTTTAACTATTAGCTCTGCGTCACCATAAACTTCCAGGTTTTTTATATTTATCCTTTTCGCAGCCTCTAATCCTAAAATCAATGCTTCATATTCACATATGTTTTTAGTGTAATCTATGTCCCACTGCAGTCGGTAAGAGAAAGGAACAATGAATTTACCTTCGGGAGCCACTAAGAGCACTCCCGCACCTGCGCCTTCAGAACATAAGGCACCATCGAAATACATTTTCCAAACTCCGGTGTTACACAGATTTTCTGTCAAATGACTTGTCTCTTCTTGCTTCATATTGAGTTCCTCTAGACACCCATCCAAAACATCATCAAAAGACAAAATGCAATTCCCCAGATCTTGGTCTGCAACGTAAATGGGAAAGTTATTTGGGTTTTGAGGGTCACTGACTGTATATGCTAATCTTGTTTCTCTGTACAAACGAGTGAACTGACCACCGAAAACAGGGATTGTGGCATATGTCATGTCCAACTGTAGAGAACCCCCCAACTTGGCTACCCAAGATCTAGATAGCAGCATGCCATACTTGGGGGGAATATCTGCGATAACCACATCAATCAGGATACTCTTGACTGGGACCTGAGCCAGGGTAACTACCAGATCTTTTATCATCCCCATACATTTAACCTTTCTTGAATCAAAAGAGTACAGATTTCCATAAGGTCTTGTAATCTGGAGACCCAACTTGTCCATTATAATCTTGGGCATAACATTATGAGAAGCCCCTGAGTCTAACATACAATTATGCAACAATTGATCATGTATATCCAGGGTGATATAAAAAGGAGCGATGTTGTCTTTGGACCCTTCAAAATGAGAACCAAAGGTGATGTTAGGTCTGTCATCTTCCAGGTTGATAACATCAGACTGACTTTCTAGCTCGTAGACACCTGGCAATTTGCTTCCGATAAGCAGGATATTTTGCTAATTCTACCAAAGGAATCGGTATTTTAATTTTGTTTAACTCATTTTCAAAACTAAAAGATGTGTTTACCTTATCCGTTTCTTTGGTTGAGACTTCCAATTTTTTTCTTTCCGACTTACTTGTCTGGATCGCTTTATCACTCGTGATCCTAGTTGAAGACATAACTTTATCTACTGGTTCGGTTCCTTGTGTTTGAGTTTCAACTTTTTTCACCTCGGACTCTTGAGTGTTTGCTACCTTGGTTTTGTTACTGGGTAACAAGGTCTCTTCCGAAGGAGGTTCATGAGCTTAACCCCTTTGAAGGATTCTCTTAGGTTGATCCGTTGAGGTGGGCTTATTTTTAGATCTTAGGTTGTACTTTGGTTGAAACTCAGCCAGTATCATTTTTGTTTCTGGTTGAGATACACAGAGATCAGTGTGATCACCTTCTTCATCCTCATTAGACGATTGTGGGGTATTCAAAGATTTTTCATAGTCTTCATGAGTCAGATATGGCTGTGAACATTCATCACCAAAATTCGCGACTTCATCTTCCGAATCTCCGAAATCTTGGAGGTCGTTTGCTCCTATAAAATTTTCATTTTTTAGTGGAGCTTGTATTTTTTGATCTTCGTTCTTTATTTGTCTCCGTTGATTTTGGGGATTTGGGTTTTTCCTGAAGTCCTTTTTATTATAAGAATCATCTTTAACCTGGTCCAACTCCATCCTATAGATTTTGTTGGACAGTTCTTTGATTATTCGAGCCATATCATCTACTCTGTCATTTGTGTATTTATTTGAGCCCGAAGGACCCGCTGGTTCCCTATAGCATCTATTCTCGCGGTTGATTGTTTCTACTTTATCCTTTAATTTACCTGAAGCCATCATATTAGATTCTATTTCGATAGCATCGTCTTGCATTCTATTTATGGTGGCTCCTCTTCTTTCTCGCAAAAGTAGTGCGAAATCCAGCTCGAAAGCTCCCGTGAAGGTTACTTTGGCTGAGGGTTCGGAGGGTTTAACTGTGGCTGGAATCTTATTATACAGTTTGTTGAATCTCAGAATAAATTCCATAACTGTTTCTGAGTTCTTTTTCTTTAGGGACCCAAACTTGGTAAGGTAATATAAGTGATCTTTTCGCTCTCCCCATTGTCTGAGGAAAGCATCTTCCAAAGCGTCATATGTCCGGATAGAAGCTGCGGGGAGGCTCCGAAACCAAGTTTGGACCTGTCCTTCAAAGGTCTGGACAAGTAGTATCGAATAGACATCTTCGTGCTCGATACCACAGACGTCTGCAAATTGGTCAAAGAAATTTATATGCTCGGCTGCAGTTAGATCTCCCTCCCTAGTGAACTTAGGAAGATTTTTTATGTAGTTTTCAGGCAAATCATGGAGGGGGACGGGAAAAACCAGGGGGGCGTATCTGGCTGCTACCTTTGCGAATACTCTGGGAGGAGGGACTTTCCCTTGACCTCCACCTCCTCCTCCAGGAGCGCCTCCACCACCTCCTCCGACGGCTTCCATCGACTCGGGTGTAGAAAATGAGTGTGTAACACACTCTTTGGAATCAGGCGATACCGGGAAGTTCTGTCAAAGAAAATATGGTATGTCAATTGTCGACGAACTTTCTAGAGGACCTTTTCCCTTATGTATGGATGGGAAAGTCTGATGAATCTCACTCCTAACTTCAGGGCAGTTTGATGTCAGATCTTTGGTATCAAACAGAGGACTGCATGAAATAGAAGGATCTGAATGGCATTTAGTCTTTAAAAGTGGATTTTTAGTCTTTAAAAATTTTTCGGGATCATTAACAGGTGTAATCAGCTTACCATCCGGGTTCTGTCTGGTATTCCTTCTACCGGATAACAGTTTATGTTTTTGTGGAGTCGCCAAGTGAAAGATTGAAAAAGCCTTAAAATTGTGTGTACTCTATGTTCACTATCAAGGAGTAACACTTTCAACTAAATAAATGTCGTTTTCCAAGGGAAAAAATTTTGTAACTTCGCTCCTCGACAACGGTGCCAGAAAGATGTTGTTCCTGATTCTGTACTTAAGGCTCAAAAAGTACAGTGTCAAGGCATCCGAAAGTAGGTGAAAGATGGTTAAGAGGGTAACGTCAACCTTCGGTATAGGAAACTAGGGAAGATTTCTACATTTGCGTCGTCTAGCTTCCAACTGTTCCTGAGTAGTTATATCTTGTTCAATGGCTGCCCATGAACGTTCAAGTTCCTCCCGGTTATTAGCAGTTTTTAGGATTATGTCAAAAAGGTTTAAAGCAATATGTGTTTGATTCGATAGTCTGGGTTCAATATTAGGCTGTGTTGCTGCAGGGACAGTCATGGAGGAACAGTAAGAGTAGGAAAGGATTTAAAGAGAGATTAAATGTTGTCTCGATTTGGTCGAAATAAAGAGAATTTTACGTTTTTGGAATAAAATAGAAATGCAAATTGAAGGCTCTTTCCCGTAACTGTATTATATTTTAATATAAAGGTGTGATGTGAAAGAGGAACATTTAGCTGCATATACCGCAAGGTTCCTGTCAAAGATAAAACTCACATATAAACAGAAGAGGAAATTAGTAAGAAAATAACTGACATAGCAAAGAATATACGTAGAATTCTGAAAGTGCAGATTGGTCTTACACCCGCTGATAGCTGGTGCAGAGGAAAGACAATAAACAAATACAGAAAACCAAAATCCTTTTGTTATAGTAGTGGTCGTACTAAAGTATAACAAAGCACATCAATTATGAATAATGGAATGAAATGAAACATGAAATACGAAGAAACAAACTTGTAACACAGTCTTGATGGAATCGAGAATCTCCAGATTTGCTTATATTAACTTCTCGAATGAAAAAAATCTATTACAATCGACACCAAAAAGGTCCATCCTTGTTTACTTCTTTCTGTGATATATTTATACAATTTTACAGATCAGTTAGAATCTCAACGGTTACACAAATTCGGTTACAACCGAGAGGCGTGGAATCGCTCCCTTTCTCCTACTCTATTTTCAATTGGTGTCAGGTGCTCGTCTTTGCACGGATTCGGTGCAGGTGATACATCTTTCCACAAACTGAGATACGAGCTGCGAAGGTTCTACTTGACAGTTGGCCTCGGCGAAATAACATTCTCGGGCTAAATTCTGCAGCTTGTCCCCCATTTGTGCATCAACGATGTCGAGGGCACTTAATTGCGCGCTGGACTGGATCAAATGCTTATCAATTCAGGCCATGTCTACCATATCTATTTGAGATATATCGGTTGAATCTCTCTCATCCTTTTCCTTCAGATCTAGTGAGATATGTTCCACATTTATTTGCATCAATGCTTCTGCATCGCCTCGGATGTCAATATCCAATAGCTCGCCATCTATGGAGTTTAAAGCTTCTTCTAAAGAGTGGGTTACCTTTTGGACTTGTTCCTTTCCCAGGGCAATGTTATGCTCCCAATATTTCAATAAAATATTGCCTCTGGTTTGTTCAGGGATGGCAAGCCCAGGAGTGCCTGCTGAAACCCTGTTATTTGTGGCGATTACTGCGTCCTGGAAAGTGACCCAAGCCACTTCGGCCTCCCTTTTCCTGACAGTCAGGTTCTTGGACACCTGATTCACCAACCGAAAGTTCTCCCGGATTTCTCCTATCCTGGCAAGCAAATTCTGTTATGCCGAAAAGATTTTGCTCTGAATCTCACTGGCTCGAGATTTAAATATGTCGATGTCTATTTCTCTGCTCTCGGCGATTTCTGCCCGAGCCTGCAATTGTTCAATCCGATTTCTCTGTTGGCTTGCCTACGCTCTACCATCTCGGACTTCCAACTGTGCTTGCTCAAGCTTGGTCTTGAGCATTTCTATTTCATTTTTGTCAGCCACTCTGGCCTGTTCTATCTCCATACTGGCTTGACCTTTAGCATTCTCTGCGGCTGTAGCCAATATAGCCTCGAGGGTCCTGATTAGGTGATTTTTCCTTTTTAGTTGGTTATTCAAAAGCCCAACTAAGAATTGATTTGCTGAAGCATATGCCCCCCGCGTTCCTACGATTTCAATGGTGAGTTGGTCACTTTTCTTATTTTTTCCATCGGTCATGATTTTATATTTTTTCGCAGTGGACTCTCCTTCTTGATAGAACTCTCTTTTCACTACCACCTTCCTCTTTTTATCAAAAAAGAACTCATTTGGAGGGAGTTCCTTTGATCTTATGGGCCTCAGTTCTTCATTAAATATCCACCCCTCCCCGACATTTCCCTGTGCCGACTGTAAGGGTGTGACCGCAGTAATGGGCTCTCCTATTTCTTTTGCCGAATCTTTTGGAGTACTGATGGGATTCTGCTCCTTTGGCGTACCTAGAGCCTCTATTTCAGTCTCCGGTTTTTGTTCAACTGGTGGTCCTGGAGTTTTTACTTCAACCTCCGAACTATGTTCCCTTGGTGGGTCCGGAGTCTTCTCTTCTGCTTCGGGATTCTTCATTTGTTCGCTTTCCTGGTGTTTTCCAAGGTTAGATATTGCATCCTCAGAATCTTCAGCATCCTTCTGTTTTGTCTCAGAAGCAGTCGAACAGCGGGGAGACATCTTCATATATGTTCCTGGAATTTTAATACTGATGTTGTGTCCTTGGGTGCTAATGATTGGATCTGGGCTAACATTTCTTCATAAGATCTCGCCCCTCGGAAAACGTCATCCGAGGGTGAATTTTCATGCTCAAATATCTTGAGCCCGCAATGAGCCAAATGGTTTCTCACAACCCTCTATGGATCATGTTTCTTAATTTCAATGGTGACCAAAATTAGGTCCTCCGGGGCAGCAGCCTCGGCTTTGGCATGCCCAAAATCTAATAAAGAATAGGAATTCAGCCGAATGGGAAAAGAATGCCATACCTTCTTTGAGTAACCCTTGAGTTCTTTGCTCACTCCTCCAATTACCGTTTGCCAGGCGACCTCTCGACAAGCCAGCTTGTCAGGGATGAATAAGGGCAGCGCATGAGGGTGAACAGAAGCCCCGAAGACTCTGAAATACGAAAACTCTTCATCCACATACCAATCCGCTATGCCACTCAGACCTGTTGCAATGTTGTCCGAGACGCGAGGTGGTGGGTGCCCAAATATGGCGATATGTAAGGGTACCATCACCCAGTTAAAAATCTCATATGTGAACTTTTCTGCTTTATTCTCCCATAGTTTGTCATGATACTCATGCACGGGTTTTTATTGGACTGGATTCCAAGCCCAACTCATCAAAGGGAATGGTGTCATGGAACATACCGCGTCCATGATATATGCTGACATGAAAAAAAAGGACGGTTTCCCACTTGCCTTCTGCTCCCGATACTCTGTGACCCTGTTGGCCAAACTGTCTGAGAGCATCTTTGCCCAATTAAACGAGCAACCTTCTGCAACCCAAAACATGAGAGGTACCCACACGATGTAGAAATGTGAGGTGTCTTCTCTCCCAAATAGTCGGCATGTCATCATGGCCACATATTTATACTGTGGCTCCAAAGAAGCGATAGAATATACGCCCTGGTCATTTGCTCTGAATTTCGCGACACGCTAAACCCAATCTTTAATCAAAACGGACATGGTTTTGTCGTACTGTGTGCACTCTTTCTCTTTGAATTCCTCCAGGAACTCGGCACCATATGTATATTCAGACGTCAAAGGTATCTTGTACATGGTTTGTATATGCTCGGGCCTAAAAGTCCCGACAGTAACTCACTGGTTGTTCATGATCGTCCTGGTAGATAAGTCTACGTGGTCCAACGCCCATCAGATCATGTCATAGTACGGAAGAAACTGTGGCCTGGTTGCTACTCTGTGCATCCCGGATTGGACAATTATCTTGTACTTGGTGTGTAGATTATCCTTTTCGATGTCATCAGAATCATCTGAGTAATCTACCAACTCTGCTTGCAGAAAATTTGACACAAATGACCAGTCAGGGATCCACTCGACACTTCGGGGTGAAGTATCGGCGACATTATCTAAGCCTTGTCCCGCGACTTCAACATTCGCCTTTGCTGCTTTCCACGGAGCCATGGCCGCAGTTTGCATTTTCGCTCTCCTTCGATAGAATTGTGTATACATGAAGAAAATAGTTAACTCAGAAACGATGAGCTCCGTATGCTATGAAAAATGTGTAATGAAACGTAGCTTCTTGCATATATTTTGAAAAAACGGTACCTTTCAGAACAAGCCTGTCAATTTGAAATTAGAAATAAACTTATGTCGTAAAAATCCGATCTTATACATAGATTTACCTTATCTTCCCATTAATGTCATAATTTTTTGGCGGTTTGATAGTCAGTCGGAGTATGGAGAGTAATTAGCTACCTCGGAAAACGTGCAAGTCTCGATGCACGGGACATATCTTGCTTTATTTTAAATTATCAAAATTTAGCAACGTTAATAACTTTCTCGTTGTTCGCTGCATGGTGGATTTTCTTTTAACATTTTGAGTCTTCAACTCGCGAGACTGGGAGGAACGATTTTGGCTTAATTAACAGTAATCGCGATTTGGAGCGTCATTAATTTTATAATCAATTTATTTGCCATATCATGACTCAGAACTTCGAAGACAAGTTTCTGGGAGATTAGTATGTCGAGTCGCGAAACCGCGAGATGGCGATAATTAAGACTCAATTAGGGGGAAGAAAATCTTAGATTAGGCAATTAATTAATCGTGCTATAATTACGTCACGACTTCGTGAGTCGGGGTTTTGGACTCCGTAACTTTCTAAAAGATAATGCCGAGTGGCGAAACACCGAGGACAGATTTAACCATGGTTATCTTTTTGCCTTTAATCCTTGACGAGGGTCATCACAAAGTACCTCGTGTTCTCGGCTCTCGGGGCTGTAAAAATAAAAACTTGGGTTTGACGATCGCTGAGGCACGAAAACCCGACAACGTCAAATCATGAGTTAAAATATTTTACCCTAGTTAATGCCTCGGGCGAAAATTGAAAACGACTTCGTCGTTTCGTGACTCGGGACGTGTGAAATCAAAGATTAAATTATATGACTTACGAGATCCCGAAATAAAACAAAAAGAGTGAACATTCTTACAAAAGTGGATTTTCTTTGAGGGTAGAAAAAGCATCGCTGCTTATTCGACAAGGTTGCAGAGTTTTCAAAGTTTCGGGGGGGGAATATCAAAAGGCCATCTTTAGAATTTTAAGTATCCAAAATGAAAATTGTGATGAGTTAAAAAACAAGGGAGGCTCCAACACCTTAGACTATGTTTTTAGTGCAATCCTCACTCAACTTGGGAATTTGGTGTCATATCCTAGCGAGACATTCTTTGATACAGTTTGTAGGTACTCCACCTGTTGACACTCAAAACTGAAATGGGTTGTAGCAAAAATCTCCATTGATGGCTTACAAAATCTCAGCAATTACAATAGAAACCCTCTTCACAGAGGTTTTCCCCCCAGTGTTGCACTTATGCGCGCCCCTTTTTCTATTACATACATCAGTCTTTTAAACAAAAAAAACAAAACTCTTTGTATTCCAGGAATCTGAACCGGTTCGCCTTCTCTGGACTGGGCGAATGCCAGGTGCGTCTACCAGATGCTCTGCAGGCTGCTTGAACCGTCGCTAATCATTTTGACAAGTGGAGTTATAGCTGAATTAAATCAACGCAGGGAGCTACAGCTACCCTAGACCTCAAAAAAGGACGTAGTGTGCCATGGTGATTTGCAAAGAGATGATCGTGTAAAATATGATCGTTGTTTGTGGAGCTAAATTCATAACAGATGAAATCTCTTCTCTAGCCATGTCACGTGATTTTCTTTCAATCCATTCAGCCAATGTAAACAGGAACACAATGGTACCTCCTTCTAAATAATCCCCAATCCAATAGTGCCTGAAACTGCAATAAGCGTGAGTGCATTTATGCCCAGCATGAAATTGCGGATGACTACGAACCTCTTCAGCAATATAGGTAGAATACCTACAGCTATGGCACCTAAAGCCACCCACCGGAGAGGGCGGTACAAATACTGGAACAAATATATCGCAAGAAAAAACCCAGAAGCTGAAGTGTAAGGGTTAGGCCATTTTTTTGCACTTTTCAACTGCCCAACCACTCGAAGGCTCACATCTAGCCTCGCCTGATTTTAATGCCTTAACTATCTCTGATGGCGAAATGAGGCTCGAATCGTGTAGCACAGTCACTGTTCTTGAAGGAACATTACTTGAAATGCGCTCCACAAAATCCAGAGGCTGAAGGACCCTCTCGATCAGAGGCACCTCCGATGGACAGCAGATGCCCAAGACGTTAAGAGTTGTTTTACACAACTCATGGTTATCGCCTGAGATCTGAGTCACTTGTTCTACATTTTTCGTCACCATGTCTTAGAGAGAAGATCTTCCGCGGAAAGAAAAATGTCATTTGTCAAAGGGATTTTATGCATTTACATACTCCCTAGCAGTGAAATATTCTTGGCTCATCTCTCAACTGATACAGTAAACCATTCTACTAGATTCAACCAGTCGATATTGTTCACCTTCACGAAAGTCGAAAGGTAGCCCTTATGTGGATTCGGAGGCGGTTTTCTGTGTAGCAATCTGTTGCAGTCCCTCGGAAGAGGGGCTGAATAACACGTTTCTAATGGTAGGTATTCTCTGTCCATTTGTCTGTTTTCCAGTCTACGCCCCTTCGCAACGCAGTCGGATAGATTCTCTTTATTATTTTCCTATCCTCTGTGTACATAACCATCTGGTCTTTGAAATGCATTCTGATACACTCTTCTTAAAATATGGAGGCGACTCATGGCACCATAATCATTGAGTAGTTCTTGATTTAAAAAATGTTTCGTTACTTTCTTCAGTCTTTGGATGACAACACTGTCTTCTTTCTTTCGAAAATTTTTACGTTACACAACAATAACCGCTATTGACGCTGAAGCGATAATTAGAATTCCGTTGAGTGATATTCTGAGGATCTTCAGTTTTCTCTGTCAGGTGTTATCGAGCTGAGTTGGAGAAATTTGGTAATGATCCACTCAAATGATTATTTGCAAGAAACACATTAATTAAAGCAGTCAAGTTTACAATATCATTAGGGATTTGATCTTGTAAGCTTCCTTCCCGATAAATCTATTTCCAAAATTCTTATGCCCGTTGATCTCTAGAGCCGCCAGACTGCTGCAAGGTAAGAAATGGAGGGTTAAAGATTCGGGAATCTGCACTCCTTTGCTGAATCCAGAAGCATTTAATCTCATGCAGAATACTTTCATGTCGACCCATTGTTTCCCTATTTTGACATGGATTGGACCGTCTATCAACGGCCGGGAGGATAGGTGACACTTTTTGACACAGCTCGAGAAACTTTAAATTGACCCGTCAACTTTCGATACACCTGACCAACTAAAATGGACTGTAAGCTCTGAGCTCCAAGTAGTCTGAGCTATGAATCGCTCAGAATTCTCGTCCTTAAAGAAAATGATCTCCCTGCTGTCGTTAAGTCAAGAACAAGACAATTGATCCAGCCGAGATAAAGAAGATTCACATATTTCTGAAGTTGAACAGCCATAGCTAAATCCATTGGTGAATGAATTTTGATGAAATAAATGTCGAAGTGATTACAAGCCTGTGCAAATATGCATCCAGTCGTGAAAGCACCATATCCTGCTTCATGCTTTGCACCAGAATCCCCATCTGTGTACCTTTGTAATTCAGTCGGAATAACAACCTTAACACTAGGAGTTGTAGCTGTTCGGAAATGGACAACTTATGTATGATACCAGATGATCGGGCAATACCTGGGGCTAACTATAGAACTGAACATGGCATACCAAAGTGAGATTTATATGGATAAAAAAGGAAATGGGAGATGCCATGAGTCCCGATATTTGTGTTATAAATACTACTTTCTTCAATCATACAAACATGTTGCAATCATGTATTCCCTTTAAGTAAAAGTTGGATACAAGGAAAACATCTTATTTTTATTCTCATTTAATCGTCTGTGAGACTATAGGAAACTGCAGTTCTACAAGGTGCATACACAAGAAAGGAGTGGGGCTGCTCATCAAACCATCCCTCAGTAGTGTGAAACCTTGCTTTGTGATCTATTCTTATCACCCTCATCTTTCCACGAAACATATTGGTGTCCTGAAGTCATAAAACCATATTTTTCCTCCAAATGTTGCATAGCTTTGTCAAACTCCTGCATACCATGGTACCTAAGATACTCTGCATTGCCTAGATCAAATCTACGCCGACATTTATCAAAACTGTTGTTGTTTCTTGGAACAAATTTCCCATTTGGAAGACACTGATCACCTCTAGGAAAATCAATCCATTCTGGGTGTCTGAATTCATTTCCCATGAAATTTAGATACCCCTCACCACCTAAACCCATTGTGACAAGCCAGATCATCTTGTGAAGAGCTATTCCATGATCTATGGCTAGATTTGAAGGCTGATCAATTGCCATAAAATCATACATATCCTTGTCCATGAGCCAAAAGGCTATTGTCTTATCACCAATAAGAGTTTGATCATGACTCTCTGTATATACTACACATTTCTCTGACCGGCTTCTATTTGATAGTGTATATACAATATTGCCCATCTGCCAATCCTCAAGCAACTCAATCCATTTGTCAGCCACTGCCATATGGAGTCGATAATCAAATCTCACTCCACCATCTTGTACGGGAAGACAAAAGGCTAGCATACCACTCACATCTTCTCCAACTGTTATGGCATGTAATCCATGATGGGTGTACATCATAGATGTTACACCATCAAACCTAAACCCATCAAATTTATACTCCTCCAACCACCAGCGGGCATTTGACATTAGAAACCGGAGCACCTCCCAATGACCATAGTTGAAGAGGCATGAATCCCACATCCAATGATATCCTCGAGATCCAGAGTGAAAATAATGAGAATCAGTTCCATCGAACATGTTCAGTCCATCTAAGACATTATTTGAAGCATGATTGTGCACAATATCCATAAGGACAACAAGATCCAACTCGTGGTCTCCAAAACTAGCATAGTAAGCATGTTCTTGAATGGCCATGAGTTGGACAACATTGTAGTTGAGGTCTTTCACACGTGGTAGCACGTCATCCCTGAACTCAACATATGTATTAATTTTGGGTTCCTTGGGCAACACAGTCAATTTTGATATCTGTTACAACACCCTACACACACTCGACAAAGTATTTCAGCTATCACTCTGTTCTAACTTCATACTTTGGGGGGCTCTCTGTTACACATTATTTTTGTCATCCCTATGACCATTAATGATGTAAACCTATATGTTACCTTCAGAGGGGTCAGTGGCCTGAATTCCTGAAGAAAGAAGAGAGAATGAATTTTCTTGAGAGAAGAAGTTGTATTTTCCTTTGTAAAAACCCTATTAAGGAGGATTTCTACAGGTTACACTATACACAGGGTGCAGAAATGCTTGATTTCCACACCTTGCTCTATAGCTAGGTTGCGGAGTTTCCACAGGTTGCTCTATAGATAGGGTGTAGAAATTCCTGTATGTGGGAAAAACGAGCGTCTTCTTGATGCTTATAGAAGGAGAAGCTTCTATGGTGAGGTGGCCCCCAAACGGTTTGGATCTTACTTGCTTTCATGATTTGGTGGTATCATCCTAACCTCCTCACATTATCCTCTTTAGATTATAAAAGGAGAGGAGCTCTCATGGAGAAAGTTAGATTGGCTTGTTATTGAGTTTTGTAGCTTGGAGTTTTTGGAGCTTGTATGTTGGCTTTGATATTTTCTTTGTCAAGATAGATTGTGAGTAGCTATCAGGTCTACAATCTCATAATCCATGGATTAGAAGTGTGTGGGAAGCAAGGAACTGTTGGAAGGAACCTGACAACATCAAGGAATTTGGTTGTATCTTTCTTCCACATTATATAATACAGTGGCATGTTTCTTTCTCATAAAATCATTCTCATTTTATTACATGACTCCTTGATCACATGTATAAGATTTCATTGAGTATACTATTGTTGCTTTCACTTTGGTTGGTTTGTGTCATTGTAGATCCAATATCACAAGAGCACTAGAGCGGAGCAAGGACAACAACGATATAAGGAAGTGATATTCAAAGGTATGCCATTCATTTCTTGTTTGATAGTAAATTCAATGATTAGATCTTAGGGAAAGTGTCGTGTCCTATCTTGTTTTGTCCTAGATATAGGTGGATGTAGGGGGATTTATTTGTGTCTTCACTTAACAATTAGTCTGATAACACACCTGTTTGTGCATATCAGTCCAATTTTCTGAGTTAAGATGATATTTTCTTGAGACTGCGCCCATTTGACCACATTATAACCAATTTGTGACATAAAATTTTGATGGGTATCGGGTTTACCTCTTCCACAATCCAAAGGTGACTTATGGTGATAACATTTCTGGTGCCATTGCTGGGGACGAATTGAAGATTTTCCATGGGTAGAATGACAATGAAATTATGATTCTAAAGGTGCATCAAAATTCAGAACCTTTTGAAGATTGCAACTTGCAGCTGGCGACTCCATTGTCTTGGCTCTGCTATTTCAGTGTGACTTCTTATGGCTACACCTAGTAGACCCTGGGAGAACACAATGATCAGAGCTAGTCTTTGATGGTGGACAAAGACCAGACACACTCATTATGCATATCATTCACCTGGAAACTCCATGGTTAACGGATCGATTGGCGACTCCACTGGTTCAAAATGGATAAAATCTTAGCTCGAAGGTTTGCTCCCTTTAATTTTTATGTTGTTCTTGGTTTTCCTAATGTTGTCCCTACTGTGGATGAATGGGGTGATTATTTTCCTATATTTAGAAGACACTGAGATGACAATCATGTCGAGCATCTTCATGAGTTTCATGAACTCATGCATCAGTGGGAGATACATCATGAGGATGTATTAATGAATATGTTCATATTCTCATTAGACAGGGATGCTCATGAGTGGTTTCGATCCTTTCCCCCTGCTAGCATACCCTCCTTGTGAGAGTTTCATCCAACTTTCAATAGACACTATCAACAGTTTTATTCTTCCAAGCTAATTTCTCATAATTTTTGTGAAGAATATAAAGACTGTGTTCAAGGTATTACATTTTCAAATGAAAGCTGTGAGGATGAAATCTATGAGGACGGAAGCTGTGAGAATGAAGGATATACCTCGGAGGAGTTGATGGAGCTGGTAAAATATCTTTCTGCAAGGATGGAGGGATTGGAGGAATATTTTTCTCGTCACTCTTACGAAGAAGATGCAAAGGATATTCCAGTCCTTGAAACAGAGGTTTTTGTAAGCCTTGCTTATGATGAAGAAGTGATGTCATATACCAACCAAGAACAAATAGCTTTTGACGGATATCCCAACGAAGACAACGAAAATCAAAGCTCTTCCATGGTTCCTGATTATAGTGATTGTGAAATTGATCTTGGGGAAATCCATGAAGGAGAAAAGGAGGAGCCACATCTCTCATCTATCTTGGTTCAGAAGTTTGCCCCTTTCAATTTCTCATCCATATATGGTTATCCACATCCAGTGTCGGCTATAAACGAATGGGATGATTATCTTCCGAGATTCAGAGGAAGCAAGCATGACCATCCCGGTGAGAAATTATTAAAATTTCATGCATACATGCTTGAACATGGCTTCTTTCACGAGGATGTCTGGATCAAGATGTTTTGTTTTTCTCTAGAAGAAGATGCTCTTGGATGGTGTCTATCTCTCCCTGCTACTAGTATCCATTCTTTGAAGGATTTTCACGATGCTTTTAATTCGTATTACAGGAAGATTTACCCGACTCATCTTATTTTTGATGGTTGTTGTAAGAGGTTTGCACTCCACATTCTGCAAATGATAGAGTGTTCCTCGTGTGATGAGTCTAGTAAATATCTGATTGAGAGAGAAAGTGAGGACATAAGTGAGTATCTTGCAAATACGGGTGAAAAGTTTTCTCTCTCTATTGCCCAAGAAGAAGTCCTTACAGATGTGATTGATGATAGAATTGATGATGGCATAACTATGGATGCATTATTTTCCACCCTTAGTACACCTGTTGTCTCAGATTTAAAAGAAGAAATGGTTGAAGAAAAGAATCCAGATATCACTCTTTTCTCTTTGCAAGATAGAAGAGTTTTGCGCTCACCTACCCCTGAAGAGTATTCAGAAGCAGAAAGCATAGGCTGGCAATATTCTTATGAAAGTGAAAGCTCCTACCAAGAGTAACATGATAGAGAGAAAGAGCCATCCATGGATATACATGAAGAGACTTCTTGCTCTCATCTAGCAGATGTTATCGGAGCAAACAAGGGAGGAATGGAGGAGATAAAGGTGTAGTTTATCTCCTTTCTTGAACCTGCAAATGAGAAAGTATCATGTGGGATCAGTCGAACCGCATCAGTCCTCTACCCACCTGTATACTCTGAGAACATCGAACGACAAGTGAGAAACTAGGAAGTGCAGGAGGTAATTTCTTGCAAGTTGAGCTTTCCTGATTATAAATCGTGTGACCCCGTGGGGTTGTATATGGACCTATGTTTTCCAAAAGCACTAGATCCTGCAAGTCTATTCATATTATCATCACTTAGGGGTATGGTTGGTGTTCCAAATCATGTTCTCTTTCTACTGTCATACTTCCCTTACCTTTTGTGGATCATTTGCAGTGAAGAGAAGAATTATATTACTGACCAATCTGGGAGGCTATGGTGGAAGTTTGATTTCACCTATCATTTTGTAAAAATCAGTTAGCCTAGGATTGTACATAAATAATCTCTTTTCTGGAGCCCATGTGTTTGTTTTTGTTTTTAGGTAAAGCAATGTACATATTTCCCTGTTTTATTTTGTGAAAGTTTTGAGCTAGACTCCATAGCCCAACAGCTAAGGCACTGGTACTATTGGTTCTTGGCATCTCGTAGGGAGCATGCCATCTCCTATGGATCCAAATTTTATCACATAAACTTGTCAAAGTCTTAGGGGTTTGTGGTTTCTACCTAAGTCTGTATTTTTGTATGTCTATCCTCCTTTCGCAGATCTATTCTTAAGTTTTTCCCTTTCAGCTTGTAGTTCGCTCTACATATGCCCTCAATCGTTTGAGTGACATTTTGTTCTGTGTTGTCCTACTTGAGAAGTCTCGGCCCTAAGATTTCCTATTTTCTCTAAGATGATCACTTCTCTCTTTACCTCTGTCACTAATCATTTATTTTCCTGAGCCCTTAGTCAGTCATCCATGTAATTGTTCACAGAAACCATAGCCATAAGCACAAGCGCAAAACTTAGAGTGGGCTGGTATGGACTTAAATAAAGAAGAAGGCAATTTTATCCTTTCAACGGTGGAGATCCAATTAGGATTATCGATCGACATCTCGTGTTATTTCAGAAGGTCAAAGTTGTGCGAAGGTTAGCGCCAGAGCAGGCTCAGAATCAAAGGTCGAGCATAGATTAAATCTGGACCCTGGATCTCATTGAGAGAGATCAACAATGGAAAATTATCATGGGAATCAGTAGTTTGAAATGTTGTTAAATTTTTTCGTTGAGGATCTGAACTCCTGAGACCCAAAATCAACATCAGTCATTGATCTTGAAGGGGACAGGTGTCAGCTGATCCAAGTATTCAAGGAAATGAGCTTCGGGACAATTTAAGTGAGGAACGTGTGAAAGTCTCGATGTGCCAATTTTCGATATGCCGAAGTCCCGAAACCCGGGATTCATGGGAGTCGTCCGATCTAGCGGGGACAGGTGGTAGTGGATTAAGAAATGTCATGGAACTGGGTTTCAGGGGTTTTGATTTGAGACACATGAAAATGTCGTGAAGCGTGAAATCAAAAAATCAATCCGGGTCATCCAAACCAGAAAATCACGTGGTGCCTGATCAGATATTTTGCGGTTTCATGGATCGGGAATTCTGAAGTCTAGCATGCAGGAATCCTTGAAAGGAGAAATCTCAAAACGCCTTTGCAGATAGGCTCTAGGTCATGGCTCGTGGTCATGCAAAAGTAAGGTTTAGGAGAAGCATCCACCCCCCAGTCGTGTATAGAGGACTATTTTAGAATCTAGAGGAAGCATCGCAGTCGTTGGTTGAAAAGAAGATCTGACCGTTGGTCAGATAAGCGATTTCGTCGATTCTAATATCGGGAAATCTGAAGGTGAGCCATATAAAAACCCTTGAAATGCAAAATGTTGGGATGTCATTAGCACAGGGTCATGGACCTGGGTTACATTGAGGAGGGGGCAGAGGAAAGGAGGCTATCTTTCACCTTGGAGAGAAGGCACGTGGTCATCCCCTGAGCATTTCATCTTAGACACTCTCCGGGGAAAAGTAGTTAATCTAAATTGAGCAGGTTGTTGAAACCTTGACTCAATCCATAAATGGAAGGCATGGAGGTTCTAGAGAGGTTAGCCCGTGGTACCCTTGTGGATGGATTTCCCTGTCAGAGCCATACTGATCTGATCTTGCGTTTGACAGAAAAGTGCAAGTGCATCCTGACAGAAGAATATACAAACACAAAGCTTTGATTGCTATATCTAGGTCACACTCCTAGTGTTGGTAGGTTGTTCTGAGCATAAATACTTAGTTTTGATATTTTGTTAAAGGTTGATGGTAGAGGAAAGCTCCCGTATTGTAAAGTTTTAATGAAACTTCTAGTTGTCTGGCTATGTATCTTTATTTGAGACTTCTTGTTTAATGAAAGTCAACTTTCTTACTCCAACTTATTTTCCTCTGTTACTGAGAGGATTCATGATGACTAATTCACATGGATTGTTGTGACTGTGTTATGATAAATGTTTGATTGTAATTTGTTATAATTTCTTTCAGTTTCTTTGAGATTTGAATTCCAAGAAGATCTTGTGTTTAAGTCTTTCCTCTTTGGGCTGTTGGAAGACCTGATGTCTGTGGAAAACCTCTACACCCTTCTCACCGAAGTCTTCCCCCTATTCACCCTTACTACAACCTACTAACTGAAGTTAAACTAAGACCTCACTTTCTTGTGCATACCAGTCCAGTTTTCTAAGTTAAGACGATATTTTCTTGAGACTGCACCCATTTGACCATATTATAACCAATTTGTGACATAAAATTATGATGGGTATCGGGCTTACCTCTGTCGCAATCCAGAGGTGACTTCTGGTGCTAACATAGTGTATGCCAAAAATTCCCTCTTGCTCAATTCCTTTCTCTGATCATTTTTTAACTGGTTTAACACCCGGAGTCATCCCTCCCTTGCTCCTTTTCTTCTGGCTTCATCAATATGTTCATGTGTGACGTATTCCTCTTGGAATTTATAGATCATGTCCACAAATTTCATACTATCAGGAGAGTCTTTGAATCGTCGAGGACATTCATCCTTCTGGTGAGTTTCTTGGAATGGGGAACACCATGGTGTCTCTTCTCGATTGACCATTCCAACTGGGTTCAATGTGTCATGAGCTTTTTCCTCTTATTGAGGCCTTGGCTTCCACCTTGCAATATCCATCTGTTGTCTAGAAAATTGAGGTCTAGAAGAAGATTGATTTATTTCCATGGTGGTTAATCATCCCATGATCTGATTATGAGCTTGGACAAGCTGAGTACTCATTGGGTCTATATTTTGAGTCAAGAGAGAAATCTGGTCTGGTGTATTGCTACTAGGAGCTTTGGTCTTTTCTTCTGTCTTGGCATGAGGATATTGAAAAGGGTCAACCTTGAAGTCAAGAAGGTTCTCTCAATCTCTATGCTATACTCTTTAGCTTGTGTCAGGTTGTGGGCTTCTTATCCTTCAGGATGAAACATAATTCCCCATCGAATGCATTCATATAAAGGAGACGAACAACTGCATCCGTAGGATGTAGATCTGTTAGGATTTGGTCGTACAATATGTCAAACTTGTTGTCAAATTCACTCACTGTCTCATTCTCCTTCTTCTTTATTTGAATGAACTGAGCTACAAGAATTTTGTTGTCTTTCTTTGTTGTCCATTTGTTCTTGAATAACTTGGAAAAGTATTCATAAGATGCTATGTGATTATCAGGAATTCCTCTGAACCATCTCTGAGCATCTTTAGTTAATGATGAGGCTAGTAGCTTCATTGCTACGTCCTCATGTTCCACTTCTACATTTTCCATGTCTCGGCCCATGGCATAAAGATGATTATCAACAGTAATTACATTATTTCCTGGAAACTTTGGTAACCATTTTTTAGACTCCTTTGGCATGGTATTGGGATATACAGGGATAGTGGCCATGTTCAGGGGCTTATAAAGGTCATTTTCCCAAGGGTGTGCCATTGGAGTGAGGGTAAGGGTTCCTTGGAAATGGGTTTTGGCAACGAGAGACTTGAGAGGAGGCCTTTTTCGGTAAACCTTAGAAGACTTGAATCTCTAGGGGGGGAAAGTCTTGAGGGAGGATGGATTCTGGGAAGGTGGAGTTGCGAGATGAGATTCAAGAAGATCTCATCAAGTGTGGAAGGGGAACATCCTTCAAATGCAGTCGCCAGGAAAGCTAGGGGTAAAGGCTTTGGGATGTTAGCTTGCCAAAGTGTCATTTAGGGCATGAAAGAGGATTCAAAATCCTCCCCTAAAATGATGCAAAAATGTTATCACACAAATTTTAGGTTGGGAAAATCCTGGCCCAATCCACAAGATGGTGATATCAGTGGGAGAGTTTACCCACTGTCACCTCAGATAAACCCTCCTCTCACTTTAGTGAAGGAAGAATCCAACACAAGGGGGGAGTCCCAGGTGAACCTAGGGGGAAATGAGACGAAAAGTGAGATGATGGAAGTGATGCCCCTATAGTTCAAGTTTCTAAGTGGAATATAGCTTGGAAATGAGTCTCGGAAGTGATTAATGGTTGCCAAGAAACTTGAGTACCTCCAAAAGATGAGTGTACTTGTCCGAGACACAAGAAAAGACGAGTATGCAATCTCAAGGTTAAGTGGAAAAGAAAGTTAAACTTGTTGTCCCTATTTGCAATAGTCAACAAAGATATATATTAGCAAGTAAATGATTGTTAAAGCTGCTAGCAAGATGCTAAAATTTAGGTAAATGGTGTAAGAGATAAGCTAACAATCACTAGTATAGCTCAAGTATGAAAGCATAAGACTTTAGCAATAAACTAAGGTTGTTACAAACAAGTATTACAGAGATATTTTATCATCTTTATTGCTGTAGCAAACTATTGCTACAATAGAAAATTTCAACCCACAAAACAAGCAAGTAAACCACCCAAAAAGTGCGCTAAGGCTAGTAGATTATAGGGGCAATTTATTAGCAACTTTTGATGGTTGAAAAGTGAGTTACAATTAAAGTAGAGAGATATTTGTTGCATCCCTAATGGTTGTATCTTTTATTGAGTTATATCTCTAATACAACTAGGAAAAATAAGACACCCTAGAGGTTTTAGCAACCTCAAAGCACCAAGAAAATATTTCAACTTGAACAATATCAATATCTCTCTAAAGCATGTTTACCAAAGCAAACAATTTATTCCTCCAATGCAAACTTCATATTAGTGCCTTTAAAATTTGGGTGAATGGAGTCTTCAAAGCATGAGTTAGATCAACAAAATCCCTAGGGGTGTAAATCCTCTTACTCCCTAGGGCATGCAAATCAAACTAAGGTAAATCTAGGAGGGTGTACACCCTTGTACTCCTCCTAGAAACCTTGCAATAAATGACTTATAAACTAGAAAATGAGATGAAACTTGATGGAGGGTGTATGTAGTTATACTCCTCCTAGGGTTTCAAACAAAAATAATCATGAAACAAGCAAGAAGAACTAACAATTGTAGATTTTCCTTACCAATTCCAAGAGAGATGCAAGATCAAACCCTAGTTCACTAAGCAATGACCATTCATAAGCAAGAGAAGAAGTATCCAAGAGGTGTGCACCATCTTAGCTCAAAAATTCACCAAAAATAATTTTCACAAGAGAGATATACCAAACTTCCCAGGTAGAGAGATACCAAATTGCCCAAGTAGGGCACAAATTTCAGTCGCAATAGTCTTCTCACAATGGGAGAGCTATATCAAAATCAAATAGAAGTGATCCTTATTTATACAAATCCT
>JZKD02S1827313.1:624126-635397 GCA_000966675.3 Picea glauca | reverse complement strand
CTCTCTCTCTCTCTCTCTCTCTCTCTCTCTTCTCCAACTGCAGCTCCGAAACTTGTCTCTCAATGAACAAGTGAGTGTGTGTCTAAGTGAGGCACTAGCCTCCTTATTTATACAAATCTGGCACGTGTGGAAGTGTCTCTTCACTGGCAGGGCCGACTTCTCGATCTGGGTGGTTATAACCACCTTTAATATATTTTGGGGCCTCTTTAATATATTCTAGGGCCGACTTCTTATTTTTCCTATTACAATTACATTTTGACCAATCTGCAAAAGGGGATTTGGTCCTTTACAATAGCTGACATGATCAATCCTCAATGGGGATTGATCCAATGAATAATATATCAAATAATAATCATAATACACTTTGCAGTTACATTATTTCTCTGACAATACCATTACGTGAACATGCTTGCATGATTCACTCCATCATGGACCATTCTGTTTCCATCAGTAACCTGTCTAATAAACTGATGCACATGTCCAAAACTCATGAATCACAACCACAAACCAAATCACTGCAACCACTGTAGGTGATACTTGTGCTTCTATGTTTGAAGCATCCATTTCCATTCTCTTGACCTAGTTTTTCCATGTGTATATTGACAACACCAACTGCATGTGAAATGATGACCATTTATCCATCGCAATCATCAAACTTCCTACTAGCATATAATACTCAAGACATATAACCCTTTTCTTCGTCATCAATTAGGACATAAACTTGAAGAGAATTTACAATGGAAAGCCAAAGGGATTTTACCAGTTTCAGATTATTCATACTGAATTTCCTTAGTATCTTCACCACATACTTTTGTTGTGATATCCAAGCTTACCATATTTCCCGTCTTTGTGTATTTCCATGCCCAAGATTTATTTTTCTTCTCCCAGATTCTTCATAACAAACATCCTAACCAACTGAGCCAACCTGTTGACCTCAACCATGCTTGTGCTTGCAACANAGATACTATTAAAAAAATCATCAAATCAAAATTTAAGGAGAAAATGTGGTGTGATAAAGAGTTAGAGGAAAAAAGAAAATTAAGGTATTATAAGGATGTAATCAACCATAATCTAAAAGATCAAAATTATGTATTTGTTTTGACAAGTGTAAAGAAAAAAATAAAGATCGCTAAGATAAAACCAAATTCTCACGAGCTCCACAGTGAAATTGGGCATTGGTCAATTCCTAAAAGGCCATGGGATGAAAGAGTTTGTCACCTTTGTGAGACTAAGAAGGTTGAAGATGAAAAACACTTTCTCTTAGATTGTCTAGCCTATACCCACATTAGCTTTCATTTTCAAAATATTTGTCACACTACCAACCTTCCTAACCTCTTAACTCAACAAAGCTATGGTGAGCCTGGAAAGCTTCTCTTAATGCTTTTCAAGCACAAAAACAAAATTCTAAAGAATCGCAAGTAATCACTTACCCTCTCAAGATCCGATAAACCAATTTAATCTTAGTAAACGTTAATCATCATCATATATATATGGCATATTATTATTATTATTATTATTATTATTATTATTATTATTATTATTATTATGTTATATAAACATCTTCTCCATACTCTACTAAGGTATATAATTATTTTACAATCCATACCTCTCAAATAATAGTAGTAAAACTCTATACTTAAGAAAATATATATTTCTCAAAAATTAACTTATTAAATATACAATATAGTTTTAAAAATAAAATACAATTTTTTTAATTTTTTAATATAATTATGTTATAACACTAATAAAATTTAAGTCAAAACAAGCAAACAAACAAACCAACAAATAAATAAACCACCTTTTCATAGAGAAACAAAATCACCCGTTAAATTCTATTTATTAACTGAATTTTGATATGAAATTCTTTTACATCAATTATATTCCAAAACAGAACGTCGGCAGACGTTACATCATAGCAACTTATTACGAAAAGCGGAGCATACATTAAAAAACAGTTTTTAGCCCAGAATTTTGAAAAGATAAACAGGTTTGGGCATTCTATTTTCCTGCGGTTTAACACTACGAGTAAACCCGCCTGGAAACATTTGATATCATACTTCATTTTCATTTTCGGAGGTGCTTCGGTCGTTTTCTGTCGGGTGGGAATTGTCCGTCCTTCTCTTCATGCTGCGGGGATCCAGGATTTTCAATCACGGTAGGCAAGTTTTTGTTTACCCTCGGATCACGCATTTCTCCACGCAGGTCCAAAATTTTCTGGTCATATGCTTCCTTTTGGACCTCCAACTCCCCTTGCGTGGACAGAATTGTCCGTCGCTGCTCTCCCAATTCATCTTGCAGGGTTTGAATTATCCGGCGCTGCTCTCCCAATTGGTCTTTAGGGTTTGAATTATCTGTTTTTGCTCTTCTGTCACTCTGTCGGACTCCGACACTCTTCTCCACTGAATCTATCCTGGTGCCATGTCGGCTCACATAAGCATTTAGAGATGCGATTGAATCCATTGTCTTAAAAACGGAATCTCTCACATCAAGTTGATCTCTCGAGTCTTGCGCAACGCCATTGAGCCTCCGTTCTATTCGGCGGATTCTTGAATGACAAATGTGAATGCCATCGTAGCAGTGGTAAGGCATGGCGAGATGGACGAGATGAAGGAAGGGTTGAAGCTTTGGTACAGGGGATAAAGATTTGGTGACTTGTGAAATATTATTATGAATTTTCAAATTTCACTTAGAAGTCATAGATATTCCCACCATACAAACTAAATCAAAGGAGAACTAAATCATGAGAGCCATGAAGTGATTTTTCTAATTTACAAACTTTATGTTTGTGTTTTTTTGTTTTTTGATTTTCCAATTATTTTTTAACTCTTCAAATTCTAAATATAATTTTTCATATTCCACCTTATAATGTTTCATATTCCAATAACCTCAATTATATATGAGTAAAAGGAGAACAATTTCCATGATGCATGTGTCATGTAAAACATTAGGACTCATTCCAGTATTACTCTAGTCCGAGCGCGCTTAACTGCAGAGTTCTAATGGAATCCAATGCATTAACGCTATGTTGTATGAATGTACATAAGATCATTACATGAATAACAATCTCATGCTTATATATATATATATGACATGCATTTAAGCAAATGAAACACATTTAAATTTAGAGTAAGCATAAGAATTACTGCTACTATAAATAATTAAGGATTCATATGCACAACAGAATACACGATTGTTATAAATACATAAACATGTAGAAACATAATTGAAACATCATTTGGTACTTATCTTTGAAACGGTGGTAAGTCCACCAACCAGGTGCAGGCATTCCATGAACCTCCTAGCCTTAGACCACACTGCTCATCAAGCTCAGTAGTGGGTCACCTCCGAGCTGGGACCAAGATCCACCCCAAGGCAAGTAATCATAGGCTAGGCTGAGGTTACAGGGAAAACACACAGTCACAAGGAAAGACATCTCTCCCAGGAACCACTCATACCCACTGTCCACAGACTCTCCTTCCCCACATGTCTGTTCCACCCCAGGAGTATACACCTTCTCTGTCACCTAAACAGTCCTTCGGCTGCTAACTTCTCTTTCCTTGAGTTTCAGCAACAAGTCGAACCAGAATTCTCCGAGCTCTGTGGCAGTTATAGGGTTCCTTCCAGGAGTTCTCTCCTTCCTCAACGGACTCTCTCACCAGGAGAGAGGTGCTCATAGGCCGAGCAACCTGTTCTTCCAACTTCAATCACCTCTCTTCCTGGAGAGAGTGTTGTACAAACTAGCCAACAAGCCACACAGCGTCCAACACTACATGACCACCACAATCAACGTGAATCGAGACCTGAATCCCTAGGATAGCAACAGATAGGTGCAACAACACAACAAGGCTCAACAAGATAGGGACACTTTGGTTTCCTCAATCCGGCCACACAGAATAGACTCACGCTCTAGTTCTCAGGGACATGTGACAAACAATCCATGCAGGGATCGACTCAAACTCCATGGTTTAGAACAGAGGAGGGGTGTACCGGCTTTTCCAGAAATAAACACCGACTTTTTCGAAATGAACACAGGCTTCTGGTTCAGAGGATGTATGGGGGTATCTCTGCAGAGGTCGGACGGGTTCACGCTCCGACAGTCGAGGGTCGAATCGAGGAGGAACCCCCATCATGGCTCATCGCAGCTATTTTATTTGCATGGGCTTGGGTTGACACTTGTCACCCATGAAGATGCATGCTTCCATCAACATGTATTCCTCCCCATTTGGAAGTCACATTTCATTCCAAATAGCTTAGGATAAAAACATATAATTCACATGTTTTTTTGGAATAATAATAAAATATTATTCCCAAGGATTTAAGCCCCTAGGCTTAGCTTATATGCTCAACAATTAGCCCATTTTCCCACCTTCCAACCCCTAATCCCTTGCCCACTCTGTGGAAGCTTAGCCCCCCATCACTCATTCATCGTGTCGGCCTGGACGCAACAATTTTATATTTTTATTAATGTTCTACATAGATACATGTACAAAATTAGGCTCTTGGCCTTCAACACTTAGGCTCTCCGGCCTAACAATCACATAATCCCACTAGCTTTTATAACTCGGCTCACCAACCTATAAAACATATTTACAATTCATTTCATAAACAATATTTACAACAGGTCTCGGCCTTGGGGATATTACAATCACCCTCCCCCTATTTCTGCACTCTCCTTAGTGCAAATTTACACTGTATCTGCAAGCCTTTCAAAATTTTCAAAATCATGCGGGTACTCTGCCCACATAACATCTTCATGCTCCCATGTCGTGTCCTCAGGACCGTACCAAGTCCACTGGACCTTTACAAGTTCTATGGATCGATTCTGGAGTTGTTTTTTTTTCCTATCCAATATGCGCACATGATGCACTTGCAGGACACCTTATCATTCCATCTGAATCACATTCCAGTCGATAACATGATTAGCATCAGGTATATATTTCTTAAGCAATAAAACATGAAACAGATTATGTACAGTCATAGATGCAGGTAATGCAATCATGTATGCAACTGGCCCAATCCTTTCCAGGATTTCAAATGGCCCACAAAATCTTTCTGCCAACTTGGCGCAACTTTCCAGCTTCAGAGAACTCCTGTTAGTTTTCACTTTCAGGAAAACATGATCACCCACTTTGAATTCTCTGTGGGTTCTGTTGTTATCATCATAAATTTTCTACCTGTCTTGGGCATCCTTCAAATTTAGCTTAATTCTTATCATTTGGTCCTCCATTTCCTTGAGCAACTCTGGCCCAACTACTACTCTGTCAGCTGGATTATCCCAGCTCACTAGAGTATTGCAATTTCTTCCATAAAGTGCTTCAAATGGGCTCATCTTCAATGATGCATGATACCCATTATTGTAGAAGAATTCTACCAAATACAGGTAGTCTTCCCATCTTGATGGTTTGTCCATCACAGACATTTTTAGCATGTCCTCTATTACTCTTTTCACCCTCTCAGTCTGTCCATCAGATTCAGGATGATACACTATACTAAAGTTCATATTCGTTCTGAATCCTTTGAACAGTCCTTTCCATAAATTCGAGGTAAATTTCAGGTCCCTATCAAACACAATCGTCTTAGGAATTCCGTGCAAGCGTGCCACTTCTTTTAAGAAAATCTTAGCAACATCTGCTACCTTGTGAGTGGTTTTCAATGGAATAAAATGGGAAGCTTTTGTAAGCTTGTCCACCACCACCATGATCGAATCATCATGCTTGCTCGTTCTAGGTAATCCTGTAATAAAATCCATTGTCACCACTTCCCACTTCCATTCAGGAATGGGTAAAGGCTACAACAACCCTGCAGGGTGCCTATGCTCAGCCTTAACTTTCTGGCACTCCATACATCTGGCGACGTATTCAGCAATATCCCTCTTCATACCCAGAAAAAAATAATGGCTCTTGACTATGGCCACAGTATTCTGATATCCAGGGTGTCCAACATAAGTTACATTATGCATTTCTCTTAGAATAGCAAGTTTCAAATCCTGGATATTGGGTACATACATTCTGTTTTTGTATAAAATTATTCCATCAGCTTCCAAGGTGTAACTTTTCTCTTTTTGTGGTCTCTCACGCTGTTGTAGCTTTGCTACCAAGTCTCTGTACTGCAAATCAACATTTGCAGCTTCCAAAATCCTATCCTTAATATCATTCCTGTACATGCTAATGGCTAATGCATGTAAGTCATGCACTTTTATGCTGAGTGCATCAACCACCTTGTTTTCCCTCCCCCTTGATATGCTTGATATCAAAGTCGTATTCGCACAGAAATTCCATCCACTTGCTTTGTCTAGCATTTAAGGTTGGCTGATCAAATAAATACTTAAGACTGTTATGGTATGTTCACAATTCAAATCTCCTTCCCATGAGTTAATGTCTCCATTTCTTCAGAGCATGAACGATTTCTTCCAGCTCTAAATCGTGAGTGGCATAATTATTTTCATGCTCTTTCAGCTTCTTGGACTCATAACAGATTACAAATCCCTCTTCGCTGAGAACTCCTCCCAACCCCTCCTTACACGCATCTATTCACACCACAAAATACATATTTGGATATGCAATCCTCAGGATTGGAGCGCTGGTTAATAGTTGCTTCAATCACTGGAAACTGTTCTCACACTCTTCAGTCCACTGAAACTTCTTCTCCTTCCTTTGAAAGGAAGTGATAGGGTGAGCTATCTTTGAGAACCCTGCTATAAACCTTCTGTAGTAGCCCGCCATACCCATAAAGGATCTGAATTCCACCACATTCCTTGGCGCTGACCATTCTCGGATGGCCTCAACCTTCTCAGGATCCAGAGCGATCCCTCCTTCTGAAATAATGTGCCCCAAGTAATGGATCTACCTTTGATAAAATGAACATTTGCTCAACTTGGCATACAGCTGGTGTTCTCTCAACACTTGCAGCACCATCCTCAAGTGTTGTTCATGCTCTCCCTCTGACTTGGAATACACCAAAATGTCATGTAAGAATACTATGGCAAAATTGTCTAAATAGTCCTTGAATACACTATTCATCAAGAACATAAAAACAGCAGGAGCATTTGATAGTTCAATCGACACCACTCTGAACTCACAATGACCATAACTTGTTCTAAAGGAAGTCTTGCTGATGTCTTCATCCTTAATTATTACTTGGTGATATCCTGATCTGTGATCTATCTTTGAAAATATTTTCGCACCCTTCAACTGATCGAAAAGATCATCGATCCTCGACAGAAGATACTTGTTCTTGACAATTACCTTGTTCAACTGACATAAATCAATGTACAACCTCAACGTCCCATCCTTCTTCTTCACGAACATGACCGGGGCACCCCAAGGTGACACACTTGGGTGAATGTACCCCTTCTTTAGAAGCCCTTCAAGCTGCAATTGCAACTCTTTCAGCTCTGGCGTACTCATTCTATAAGGATCTTTCGACACTGGAGCTGCTCCAGGCATCAAATTTATAGAAAAAACGATGTCTCTCTTTGGAGGTAGTCCAGGTACTTCCTGAAATACATTCTTGAACTCTGTGAGTACCTCATGGTCTCCAATATTTGAGACTTCATCTCTGGATTCTTCCTCCATATGGGATGAAAATAATTGACAGCCTTTCCTGAAGAACTTCTTCAATTGCATGGCTGATATTTCTCTAACAGCCATAGCTCTAGGAATTCCTTGGATTGTTTTCCGATTTCCCTCCTCATCTAGGCATGTAAAATTATTGTTACGATAGTCCAGAAGGGCATGGTGTTGATCCAACCAGTCCATCCCAATTAAGCAGTCATAAGAGCCTAAAGGAAAAATATTCAATTCAGCCTTCGTGCTCAATCCATTCATGTCTACAGAATAGGACTTAACCGAATCCGTGACCTTCCTCTTGGTTCCTGTATCCAACTGCACTAACCAATACTTTTCATGTTTTCTTCTTGATAAATTCAAACTTTCCACCACCCTAAGATCTACATAACTATGGCTAGCCCCTGAATCAATTAAAATAATAAATGGTCGGTTGTTAATCATACCTTCCACTTCGATCATGTGTGATTGAAATTATGTTTCCTTGTTGTCCAGGGCTGCATAGATCCTTGGCATTTTGCTGCCCATATCCTCCATTGTTTCATCTTGCTAAAAATTGTGGATGATTCTCGCTTCATCTTTTCTGTGGGGGAAAACTCAGTACCTATGTTTTCCTTTACATCCCCAACACTCCATAGGTGGTGATCTTGGCATTTGCTCACCCACTTTAGCCTTCCTCGACTCTCTAAAAGATGGTTGTCCCTGAGAATTATTTCTGAAAAAGGAAGGCTCGCTTCCCTTGTGCCTCTACTCTTTCTTGAACTTCTTCTTATCATCCCAAGCCTTCCGGAAAGTAGGATTTTCTCTTTGTTGTTCATATAAGCATTTATCCCTTCTTATTTCTTCTTCCATAGTCTTAGGATCATCATACTGAATATTGTCACCAGTGGAAGGTGGCATTCCACTCAGATATCTCTGAATCTTGACAGCCTCATCTTTGATAAATGGAACATACTTCAGTAGTTCCAAAAACCTTCGTTCTTATTCATCAATGGTCATGCTGCCCAGATTGAGTTTGAAGAACTCCTTCATATTTCTGTCATAGTATATTTTTGTTAAGTACTTCTTCTCGAAATACCTCTTGAACTCCTTCCAAGTGACATATTTCTCTTTGGTGTGCTGCACCTGCACAAACTGATCCCACCACATGGATGCTTTTCCTTTCAGTTGATACATTGCAATTCTTCCTTCTGCATGAGCGGAATAATTCTGCAGCTCGAAATATTTCCTCATGCCAAGAAACTATGTTTCGGCATCTTCCTCCTTCTTATGTTCTCCATCGAATGTTGGAGGCTTGATATTGTTCATCTCTCCCTTCAATTCATCCACTCCAGATGTTCGGTGTTTTATGGTAGGGGATGGGCTTCAAGTACTACGTGCCTCCCTACTGGAATGCTTTGGGGAGCGACGATGATGTCTGCTACCACTCTTATTTCTTCTTCTCCTCTCAGGGGTCCTGCGACTCTCTGTCTTGCTTGAGTCACTCCCCTTCTCTAATTTCCTTTCTATTCTTTCCAGGCTCTTCAACATTTTTAAGTTGAATTCACCCTGCTAATCCCTAACCCTCATGAGCTTTCGGCTATCAGCTCAGCGATCCTGGGCATCTTTCTGCAATCTTTCGATGAGTTTCATCATATGTTCTTCCTTATCCATCTATTTTCCATGCCCATTAGAGTTTGATCCTTCAACTCCCAAGCTCACATCCCTTCCTTCCTGTTCGTCTTCTGTTTCAGAGGCAATTTGCACCTCTTCCATTTGTATACTCAACTATACTAACCTCCGTTGAACTCTACACAGACAACATGCAGTCAACCAAAGTTTGTTAGGCTTTAAACCCTTAATTAAACCACAACATTCATAAACTAACGTGAATAAGAGAACATTTCAACACTAAGTTTTCTGATCTCTGTTTGGCTCTGCACTTTTCGGGACTTCGGGACTTAAGGATCTCAGTCCTCGAGACTCTCATACTCTCTTTTGGGTTTCAGGGTTTTGTTCCACAAGGATCCAATAGTTAAATCCTCTACGATTCTTTGTATTCAAAAATTTTTGGACTTCGAAACTTCGGGGTTTTGGGTTTCGGGGTTTTTGGTCCTCAAAGGTTCTCACACTCACTTCTCTCTTCAACTCTTGACTCTCAAACTCCCAACCTCTCTTCCCGTGGGGCTGCAACACAACTTTCGCCAACCACGGTAGGGATTTCGGGACTCAACACTTTGGGTTTTCAGGTCTTCGGTACCTGAGAGTTCACGATGCAGTGACTCCTAACCCCTTGTCACTCCAACACTCAAATTCTAAAAATTTCATTTCCTTACTCTCTAGGCCCACAATACAGATGTCGCCCTTAAAATATGCTATGGTTCTTCCATCTCCAAAGATTTTGGGACATCAAGACTTCGAGTTTTGGGGTTTCGGTCCTTGAGGCTTCCAGACTTTCTTTCCTTTCCAACCCCCAACTTTCGAAATCCCGTTTTACTTTACCCTCCGGGCCCACATAGCCCAGTTGTTGCCCACAACCACGGTGGCTCGTGGCACGCTCAGGAGGGTCCACATCACCCTCGATGATGTCATCGGGTACCACCACTCTTTTTTTTCTTCTCGACCCACTGGCACGTGGTACACACCCATGCGTCCACGTCCATTCCAAGTGAGATCCAATGGTCAGACCTTTCATAGATCTATGATGCAGATATTTTTGGTGTTTCGGGGTTTCGGGCATCGGGAGTTCATGCATCCACACCTCTCAAACTTCCATTTTCTGAAATCCTGAAGTTACTGTCAACCCTTCCACTTGATCGAATAGTCAAGATCCTCTCTTACGATCTACAATGTAGATTGTTTCGAAATTTTGGGTTTCGCTATTTCGTGACTTGCGAAAACAAGGTTCTTCCCTTTTGGTTTCCTAGGTGTCAAAACGTCGTTCGACAGCCACATGTCCCCCTAATGGATGGTCCCAACAAATTTGGGGTTTTGCGTATCGTGATTTCCACATTCCTGTGCAACTCCAAAGGGTTTTTAAACCTTGCACACGTTTTCCAAATCTGACGGTCACGAGGGGTATCCTTTCAACGAGCAGATCCTACGACTCCAATACTTCTGGTGTGGATTCCTCTCTCCTTATGGCCAGATACCACATCGACTACGGTTTCATAACACCACTACACCTCCTGAGATTGGTAACATGGCCAAGTAACTCCTTAACACTCAGGAGCATTCAAAGGTCCGAAATTGGTCCTCTAGACACAATTTCTCCTCAACCCTCTATCCAAAGACCACTTATCTGGCCCATCTAGGCTCAACATTAGAACCTTGGCTCTGATACCAAACTGTAACACCCCCTTTCCCAGTTGTCATCCAACCCACTAGCCGGGCAGGTGCTACTTCGCAGAATAACAATCTCATGATTAATTATATATATATATATATGACATTCATTTAAGAAAATGAAACACATTTAAACTCAGAGTAAGCATAAGAATTACTGCTACTATAAATAATCAATGTCTTTAACACTAAGTCATATGCACAGTAGAGTACATGATAATTATAAATGTAGTGTACCAATTGCTCTGATACCAATTTGTAGCGTAACCTTTTCACTACCCAGGTTTCCCAACCTCTCAGTTTACCATTCTATACATGAATGATTACATAATTTGTACTGACCTTATGATCACATGCATTTAACAGAATTAAACACAATTAA
>JZKD02S1827313.1:609854-624116 GCA_000966675.3 Picea glauca | reverse complement strand
CTGCACTGGCGGTGTTTATATTTTATTAATTGATCTGCATACATACAAGTACATCAGCAAGCTCCTGGCCTTCAACACTTAGGCTCCCTGGCCTAACAAAACTCATAAGCCTACAACTTATACAAAACTTGGCTCACCAGCCTATAGAACATGTTTACAATTCATTTCATATATCATGATCTGTAACGGGGCTCGGCCTTGGGGACATTACAATAAATAAACAGACATGCAGAAACATAATTGAAATATCATTTGGTACTTATCCTTGAAACTGTGGTAATTCCACCAACGAGGTGCAGGCCTTCCACGAACCTCCCAGCTTTATACCACACTTCTCATCAAGCTCAGTAGTGGGTCACCCTCGAGCTGATACCAAGCTCCACCCCAGGGCAAGGAATCCTATGCTAGGTTGAGGTTACAGGGAAAACACATAATCACAAGGAAGGAATTCTCTTCCAGGAACCACTCATACCCACTGCCCACAGACTCTCCTTCCCCACATGCCTGTTCCACCCCAGAAGTACACACCTTCTTTGTCACCTAGACAGTCCTTCGGCTGCTAACCTCCCTTGCCTTGGGTTTCAGCAATAGGCCAGACCAAAATTCTTCGAGCTCTGTGGAAGTTACAGGGTTCCTTCCAGGAGTTCTCTCCTTTCTCAGTGCACTCTCTCACTTGGAGAGAGTTTCTCACAGGCCAAGAAACCTGTTCTTCCAACTTCAATCACCTCTCTCCCTGGAGAGAGTGTTGTACAAACTGGGCAACAATCCACACAGGGTCCAACACTACACAGCCACCACAATCAACAGGAATCCATACCTGAATCCCTAGGATAGCAACAAACAGGTGAAACAACATAACAAGGCTCAGCAAGATAGGGATCGACAAAAAATCCATATAGGTATCGAATCAGAATCCATGGTTTAGAACAGAGGAGGGGTGTATAAGATTTTCTAGAAACAAACACTGACTTTTCCAAAATCAACACAGGCTTCCGGTTTAGAGGATGTATGGGGGTATCTCTGCAGAGGTTGGACGGGTTCACGCTCCGACAGTCGAGGGTCAAATCGAAGAGGAACCCCCATGAGGGCTCATCTCATCTATTTTATTTGCATGGGCTTGGGTTGACACTTTTCACCCATGAAGATGCATGCTTCCATCAACACACATTCCTCCCCATTTGGAAGTCACATGTCGTTCCAAAAGAACTTAGGATAAAAACATATAATTCACATGTCTTTTTGGAATAATAATAAAATATTATTCCCAAGGATTTAAGCCCCTAGGCTTAGCCTCTAGGCTTAACAATTAGCCCCTTTTCCCACCTTCCAGCCCCTAATCTCTTTCCCACTCTGTGGAAGCTTAGTCCCCCATCACTCATTCATCGTGTCGGCTTGCATGCGGCGGTGTTTATATTTTTATTAATGTTCTGCATATATACATGTACAGAGAAGACATAAATGTTTGATGAAAAGAAAGAAAGACAAATTTTTGAGGAGGCAAGAAAAGAATTCAAAGACAAAGGTTCCTCATCGAAGACCAGACCAGAAGTAAGAGATTATGGAATGCCTTTGGCATTTTATTAGGCTTCTTCTCCAAAAGAAGGAAAAGAGGTAAGCAAGCTCATGGAATTTTTATATACTTGTATTAAATTGATTTAGGATAAGAGCGTTGTACAAGAGTTACAAAATTTAATTAGACAATATGAGATAGGAAAGATAGACCCCTTACTGAATAGGGAAGTACACCAAATTGGTAAGAAGAGAAGGATAAAAAGGAATTACATTTGAATGCTCAAATAGGAGAGTATGAGATAGATTATGTAGTCCTCGACTTAGGGTCAAAGGTCAATGTCATGAAGAAGCAAACCTAGGCACTAATGGGAAAACCAAAGTTGATCTATTATCCTATAAGGCTTAGCATGGCCAACCAACAAGCTGTATGTCCATTTGGCAGACTGGAACATGTCCCTGTGGACATTGATGGAGTAAGAACATTTGCAGATTTTGAGGTAATTGAGATAGTTGACGACAACTGCCCTTATCTTGCGCTGTTAGGAATCGATTGGGCCTTCAATAATTCTACTATGGTTGATTTAAGGAAAAGACATATGACTTTTGAAAGAGATGGCCTTAGTTTCATTGCAACCTTATATCCATATGAAGGTTAGTGATACACAAAGCCCATAAGAGAAGAAGATCGTGCATACGAACTGGAAAACATATACAAATTAACAGCCAGACACATGATTACATTAATCCCACAGCTGATGGAAACTTAAGCTAGCGAAGTGAGAGCGCATGCTCATAAGGCTCAGAAGAAGCATTGGAGAATTGGAAGAATAAAATGTATGAAGTATCTACAAGAAGATGTGCTAGACTAACCAGAAAAGTTCACTGGATCGACACAATAATAAGTAACTTACCGACCTTTGATGGCCTAAATCCTTTAGAAACTGTCTTGTTGGACTTTGAAGAGAGTGTACCAATGCAACAAAGACTATTGGTGATGAATGAGGACCTGAAAGAAACCCCAACAAGATGGTGGGGGACACACAAAAGAAAAATTGCAGACTGGGTACAATGTCGTACCTTGATGACAACATGGTTCTCAGCACAAGTAGAAGGCTGCGAAGTTCGATACACAAGTCGAAGCTGCCCAAAGGACCATGTGCGAAGCTGTGAGGAAGCCTAGAGAAACATTCCTCAAGATCAATGGGTACACAAATTCATCAACACACTAGACACAACACCTATCAACTGATACCTTCAAGCAGAGCTGTGCTTCATCACTATAGATTGGAAAGGTATGACTCAGACTTTTGTAACTATCTTCTTATTTGAAAGTCAATATCCCTCAGTAGATCAAGCATTACAGATTGTGCGACAAAAATTATTCGGGGAGGCATCTAGCCTTCCTTTGGAACAAGAAGAGGACGAATGGACTGCGACTCTCTTGAAGCTACAAGGTTGTTACAATATCAATGCTGATGAATACGATGATCCAAGGATGGTGAACATCGTAGAAATAAAAGGATAGAGAGATGTATAAGAAACGAGAGTTTAGTTACCATTTATTGGACAACCGATCAAGATTAAGAAGGTCAATATTTGAACAGAATAGACCCTGAAGCTTGCTAATATTGGAGATTATTGGGATGTTGCTACCATTGACAACAGTACAGAGTTACTGCATGAATATTAGGACTTGTTTCCAACCAAGTTCACTGATATGAAGGGCATTAAAGGGCCTATGGGAGAGATGAGGATTCCTTTGAAGCCAAATGCAAGACCAATAAAACAGAGACCTTATAGACTGAACCCTAAATATAAGGAAAAAGTGAATATTGAGCTTGACAGAATGTTGGAACCAGGGATTATAGAACCTATCGAAGCGTCAAAGTGGGTTATCCCTATGGTGGTACAAGACAAGAAGAAAGGAGAAATCAAGATATGCGTAGATCTGAGGAAGATGAATGATGCTTGTTTGCATGACCCCTTCCCTACACCATTCACTGACAAAGTGTTAGATAATGTGGGAGGCCAGGAAGTATGTTCTTTTACAGATGGATTTTCAGGATACCATCAGATCTAGATTTCCAAGGAAGATCACCACAAGACCACATTTGCAACAGAATGGGGATCCTACCAACATACAATGATTCCATTTGGATTAAAGAATGCCCCAACCATCTTTTCCAGGGTGGTGGTCAAAGAATTCAAGGAATTTCTACATAAATTTCTAGAACCATATGTCGATGATTGGACTGTTTTTAGTTTATTGAAGAATCATATTGAATGTCTAAGGATAATGTTGGATAAATGCAGGCAATGTAAAATTTTCTTGAACTTGAAGAAATGTATTTTCTTTTCACCATTTGGAGTTATGTTAGGACATATTTTATGTAAGCAAGGATTGGTGGTAGATCCATCCAAGATTGTCATTATAGTTTATCTACCCCCTCCTACTTCATCCAAACAACTGCGTACTGCGTTGGGACTCATAGAATACTACAAAAAATTCATTAAAGGATATGCTCAGATTACAACACCCATGGAGAAGCTGTTGAAGAAGGATTGTCAGTTTAGTTGGATAGAAGAATGCCAAAAGAGCTTCGACACACTGAAACAGAAAATGGTTATTACGCCCATTCTGGTTTTCCCAGATTGGACGAAGGAGTTTCATGTGCATGTCGATGTGTCTTCCATTGATTTAGGAGCTGTGATAGCATAGCCAGGAGAAGGAGATATTGACCACCTATTATCCTTTTCTAGCAGTAAGCTATCAACTGTTGAGATTAATTAAACCACCACTGAGCGAGAAGGGTTAGCCATGGTACACACATTGTAAAAATTTCACCATTACTTGTTGGGAGGACACTTTAAAATGTTTACTGATCACTCTGCGCTGAAATACCTAGTCAGAAAGCTAGTGTTGGGGGGAAGGATATGCAAATGGCTTCTGTTATTTCAAGAATATGATTTTAAGATCATAGTAAAGCCAGGGAGAATGAACAAAGGTCCTGGCCACTTGTCAAGGTTGGAACATGGTGAAGAGATGACTAGTTTGGAGGATGGACTATCGGATGCACAACTATTGGCCATTAGAAATATCGATGAACACTTCGCAGAGATAGTCCAATTCTTGACAACAGGAATGGCACCTACTGAATATACAATTCCTCAGAAGAAACAATTAGTAGTGCACATTGCAGACTTCTCACTTATGGCTAGACATCTATACAAGATGGGACTTGATGAGATATTGAGAAGGTGTGTTATGGAGGCAGAATGACCATTGATCCTCACAGAAGATCATGAAGGCATCACAAGAGGAAATTACATAGGGAACGAAAATGTGCAAAAGGTTCTTAGAGCTAGCCTTTGGTAGCCTACCTTATATAGAGATGATAAAGACTATTCTAGAGCCTGCAACGTATGCCAAAGAGTTGGGAAAGCATCCAGAAGAGATGAAATGACATTAGCCCCACAAATGACCCTACAAGAATTTGAGAAATGGTCCATTGACTTTATTGGACCTATAAACCCACCAGGAAATCATACAAGAGAAAGGTACATAATTACAACTACATAGTACTTGACTAGATGGGACGAAGCAAGAGCAGTTAAGGACTGCAAAGAAACTACAGTTGTGCACTTCCTATTTGATGACATCATAACCATGTTTGGATGCCTAAAGATCCTTATGAGTGATCAAGGTACACATTTCATCAATAAGATAGTTGAAGCCCTGACTGAAGAATTTCCAGTCCACCATCAGAAGAGAACACCTTATCATCCAAAAGGAAATGGGACAATTGAAGCATTCAACAATATGTTAGAGACAACTCTTAGGAATATTTGCAGTGTGAACATGGATGATTGGGATCTAAGAGTACCAACATTACTTTGGGCCTATAGAACCACTTGCAAGAACCTAACAATGCAGACCCCCTTCAAGTTGGTTTATGGTCTCAAAGTTGTTGTTCCAATGAAATATTTGGTACCAAGACTAAGAATTGTTTCCTTTATAGATACGGATGACCCTGGCATTGTTCAAGAGAGGCTTGCATAGTTGGTTGAATTGGAGGAAGACATATTTATTGGAGGATTCCATCAATAGGTACAGAAGGAAAGAGAGAAGGCCTATCTTGACAGGCACATCAAGAAGAAGGCATTTAAACAAGATGATTTGGTACTGGTATATGACAACAAGTTCATAAAACATCCTGGAAAGTTCATAACACATTGGCTAGGGCCATATCATATCGCTTATGTTACAAAAGGAGGAGCTGTGCAATTGAAGACTCTGAATGGGGAGTGGAGGGAAGGTTTAGTAAATGGGAGATAGTTGAAATTGTACTATGACAACTAGCTGCCCCACAACTCTCAGTAAAAGCATGAAGAAAAGGTTATAGGTACCAAGTGCATTTGAAACTGGGTACCAGACACAGAAAAGACAGTTTGCACAAGGGAAAAAGAGGAGGCTACATTGTGTAGTCTGGAGTCGAAGTAAAACAAAAGGATCTGGTCTGAAGTGCCTCGGGACGAGTCATAGGTGAGTGTTTGGGGTTTGTTGGCCCTTGTTTATGGAAGCAATAGAAGATCAAGGAAGAAAAGGGAGAATGAGAACTTCATGGAAGACACAGTGACTGTTACTGGGTTGAACTGAGAAAAATAGCAGAAAATATGGAGCGAAGCAAAGCATTGGATGAAGAGATAGAGGATGAAAGATTAACAAGAAAGAAGAATAATGGAAAACTCAACAAGTGGAAAAGTACATCGTTATATGCTTTGGAGCACCGCGTGAGAAGGAAGGAAAGACAGGCTGGCAAAGCCCTGAAAACACGGGTCAAATTGACCTAGGGTTTTGGACACCTAGGTTTTGGCCTAAGGATGTCGGTGAGCTATTGTAATGTATAAATAAAGGTCATGAGGACCTAGTTTGGGTTGGTACGACATTATTGGGTATAGTTGTATTGATGATTAAGAGTGATTATTGTTGTGTGAGAGCCTTATAGTATTGTAAGATCTTCAACTGGGTGCGAAGATCGATCCTACAGCTGGGTGTGCAGGAAGGGGAGAGAAAGAGAAGAGAAGAAAGAGGATCTGCCAGCTAAGAGCACATACAAGAACTGTATGCTTCATCCTAATATATTATAAAGCATAGTTATGTGGACATAGCCCTAGAGAGAGGGTGAACCACATATATTTTGTGTTGTGCGTGACTGATATTCTGTCTCTGTCATTGATATATTGTGATTGGAATACTATGTTAGATTTGATAAGTAGATGTGCAGAATAGATCTAAGTTGATAAGTGATATATGAATGTTGTGTTGTTTTTTAGTTAGATCTGGTTGATCTTCCCTTTGGCTATAGACATCTCTATCCTGCAACCCCCTCATAACTGCTTCAGGTGAGATTGCATTTGCTTCGCAGGTGTTTTCGAAAGGGCCAGTAGTTAGGGCTTGTTGGTGCGCTCTTGGAGATAAACCCTGGGTCTTCCCTTGTGCCAACACTGAGAATGTGGAAGAGGAGTTTGAGGGTTTTGATATCCAAATTTCAATTTGGTTTCAAAACCCTAAACACATACATAATGAAGAAAACAAAATCATCATGGCTATTAGAACCGAGGGTCACAAGGGACCTTATATCTCTACAAGGAGGATTGAGGATTTGATGGGTGGTAGAATGTGTGAAGGTACTAGAGTGGATATTGTGTGGAACGAAATTGTTCTTGGATTTAAAAATGAGATAGATTCTCTTAATGGAGGATTTGGGGGTGAAGATGGAGGTGGGTTGTTTAATGGGGGAGGATATGCGAGAGAGGAGGTGAGTTTGTATCATATTCCAATAACACATATCCTAACTATAAGAAAATTTTGTAGGTAGATCTTTTCAACCCACTTTTGTGAATGAATTATGCAAGGTTCATATTGGAGATGAGTGCTAACTTTTGTGCATTAAAATATTCCACATGATCCTAGGATGGAGTGTGTGTAAGCATGCATTGTAATTTAGTCCTCATTTATCCTATGATGCAATGGAATGTAGTGATTGAATTTTTTTTTCTCTTTTTAGTACTTCAAGAAACATGGTATAACACGTTGCACCTCATAGAGAAAACTTCCTTTTGCTTAATTGCAAGGTCTAAGAGGTAAAATTTCTTGCAATTTGAGCTAACCTAGTCACCTTGAAGATCATCTCATTCGATGTGTTAGACAATGAAAAATTTGTTGGCATCACCACTAAACCATTGTTTCCTTTGTTTTCAATAAGGGTTTGTTTCATGATTTTCTCCTTCCTAGATGATTACCTACAATTATGTGATCTTTTTTTTCTTCGATTAGGTTGATTTTAAGCTCAATTTTTTTTTTCAAACTAGAATGGTCATTACATAGGGAAAATAGTTGACATTGAAATGCTTTCCTATAATTTTTTCCATTTTAACAATAACGACATTTTTGGAATTGTATTTTGGAAACCATACATTTTATTGTAAAACCTAAACTTTGTTTTAATTGAATAGTTTTGTATATTGTAACATAACTAATCACCTCATTAATCACTCATTACTATGCCCAATGGTTAAGGTATTTTATTCTTACTATCACCATCTTAAAAAAGATAAGGAATACTATCGGAAGGCCATCCTAGCAAGTACTGAAGATGTAGATGTCCTCTCTCTTTATGTCAATCTGAATGGGATGTTCACAAACACATACCTCATGCCAAATATTATTCTGATTGCATTAGATGGTTGGCTAATATGTTTCCCTTCTCTTGATTGATTTATTCAATTATTTTCAACTCTATGTATTTGTTTTTATTTTTAAACTCCTTGAATTGTTACATGTATTTCTTTGATTACATTTTATCCTTTTTGTAAACATGACATGGAGATGATGATTGTTTTAGTTCCAAATTGTTCTAGTACGTGTTTAGGATGCCTAGATAAGGATTTGGTGGATTTCAATTATGATGTCTTCAAATTGTATAGAATTAATCATAACTCATATACAAAGGGATCAAAGATTTATATCTCCAATGGCTACATAAATGTATTATATCTTTGGATTTTAATTTATGAAACCGATTTAATTGATGTTACTTAATAAAAAAAAAAAATTGCACCAATGTTCTAGGATCATCTACTCATTTTAACTTTTTAGTCTTTGACATGCATTGAATATTTCATATCCATTTGTTTTGCATAGTGATATTTGATGTAAACCTTAGTATGAAATCTAGTGGAACCTAACAATAATTAATATGATCGTATTTGGCATTGTCTAAACATTCTATGTTTTGGCATTTTTCACCAGACTATTGTTTAAATTGCATTTTCAAACACATAAATAGATTCAATGTCCTGAAAAACCCTTGGGACACTCAGATTATAAATACTTAACCACCCAAATATGAGATCCAACAATTTATCACCATATTTCAACCAAAATTAAATGAATAATATTCCCAAAAAGGACAAAACTTTAAATTTTTAGCCTACAACGATCTCATTTATCTCTAATTTGAAATACGTAAGCTAAGTGATTGATCAATGGCGTTTATCAACAAATCCATTAAAAGTGTCTCAAGTTAGTTGTCATCTTGGAAAAAATAACCACACAATAATTACCATTTATCAATAAAACCCAATAAAAGTGTCCTAAAATAGTCATAGTCATGGGAAAAATATTCGCTTCAGAAAAAATACCAATTGAGATTGGTTCATTAAGTCGAGTGGTATGATGCATTTATCCATTGGTGGAAACAAGGTCAACTCCTAATTATCGTGATGCCTATTTGCATTGTGAATATCAAATGTTAATGCTTAGTTATTCAGAATTGGAAACTTGACATACTTCTAGTAGTACACCATGAAGAGATTGTTGCCATATTGTCATTTTAATCACGATACCCTAATGGCATAACTTAGAAGTCTAACGACGTCCTCTAAACGCTAATAAAGTCACGCTAACAAGGACTCAACACGACTTCCCAAAAGATAATTTGTGCTGTCAACACAATTAGCGTGACTTTGCATAAAAGGATTTGCACTGAAAACGCATCAACGCGATTGCGAAAAGCAAGGTTCGCATCATCTGGGTGACGACACAATTTCTCAAATGGGGCAAGCGCATTCATGACATTGCCTACACTCACATACCACCGATCACAAATCCGACCCTGCAATTTAATTTAACCTAATTTAGGGATTACTCCACCACTTATATTATCCCCATTCGTACATAAAACAAGAAACATGTTAGATTAAATGCTGAGAAGAGGCTATTTAATGAAGTCCGGGTTTTTCATTCAGAAGACACATAGAAAAATGGTGTAAAGTTATGTTGTTGAATTGTGCACTACATCACTCAATAACTTAAGTTGTTAGAAGCACTGAGCATCTTTCCACTCGAGAACTCAGTTTATTGTTTGATATCATCACCCTTACCAGAGAGAATAAGAGAGTTTATGTATAGGAAGGACAAGATCGCTCCCAAGGAGGAAGAAGAGAGACAATTTGTAGTTCCACTGCCTTTGCAGTGTTCTCAATCAAAGATCTAGCCAATTGGTAGAAATTCCTTGTGTTTTCAATTTCTCGTCGCATCTTACTATTTATGCACTTGTTCATGCATCTGTTTACACTTTTTTACTATGTATGCTAAACTATGAACTAGCGTGTTGTGTTACTAACTACCCATGGTGACATTTGGATTGTTGTTTGCGCACACACATGGTCTATTCAGTCTGAAACATATGACGACTCCATTAGGGTTCTAAACTTGAATTCTCCCTTTGTATGTGGCTAGAACCCTCTCTCTCACCTCTCTGGTTTTGTAGGTCATCCAATTGGTTTTTCTAGATGTCCACTTTGGGAATTTAGGCCCTAAACTCTCCAAAAGTCACCAAATTCTTGGTTTTATGTCATTTTGCAGGCTCCACGTGACTTTCGTAGAAACAACCGCGTTGAGGTTTGTCATTAGCGTTGTAACTCCATTCAATTTTTACACTGTTAGCACTAATAAACACACAAGTTGTTCATCAAATCTACATTGATATACTTTTCTCCTAGGTTAAGGGTGGCCCTCATCCCCCTTCCCTTGTGGGGGTTTAGTCTTTAAATTCTTGCACTTTTTAAGCTAGAGACCCCTTCTTTTGAGTCCATTGTTCTAAGTTTGATTAGCTCATCTAGTTTAATTAAGGAGAATAAAATGAACCATCATTTCGATTATCATATGACATGGATGACTAGTTAGGCATTTGAACTCTTAGTTAGAGTTATTTCATCAATCTGTTGTTGCTTTATTTTTCGGGACCAAGAAACCTTATTTCTTACATGTTATTATGCTTTTAACCTTGCACTCCCTCGAGTGATCTTGATGAATCATAACAGGTTTCATAAGTCATTTTTTCATCCCCCTTGTATCTAAGAAACATAAGAAATAAATCAAAATATGAAGTAAGCACCCCACACATCTTATATTTTTGTTTCCATGTTTTTTTCTTTTTGCAAATCAGATCAATCATTAGGTGAGGCCATGGACATCTCAACACCTCATAGTTTTGTTTTACAAGATTGGAACTAAACTATTGTAAGGACCCCAACTGTCCACATCATCCTACAATCTGGGATAGTTTCATTTTCATAAGAAAAACACTTAGGAAGTTTAAAATATTTTTGAAAGGACCCCATATGTTCACATATTTTACAACCTAGGAATCAATTTTCCAATTTTGCAAGGATTTTCCAAATTCTATGGTTGAATTAACAAGTAAAGGACCCCACCGCGTCCACATTCTACAAACATAACCACTATCTTTTGTTCACATTCACTTCTTGCACACAACACTTTCACACATCCTTATGCATTCAAAATTTCATGTGACTCTTAGTATGCTCTTCTCCTTTCTCCCATAAGTGATATAGGAGAATTATAAGAGACTTACATGTTCTTAGTTGACCTTGTTTCACGCCCTTAAGGAACAAGGCTGGTCCATGGCCCCAATCTCAAAATATTTAAAACAAAAAAACTTAAGAACTCACTAAAATCCTCCATATGAGGTCACAAAAGAATGTTTTAGTCTAAGTTAATATTTTGGGGCTAGGTATCCAAAAAAACTCTCATTATCTATTTTTCATTCTTTGAAAACTCAGTGGTTCACTGTTTAAGGAACTTAAAATCATCCAATTCAAGTGTTCTTATGTCATAAGGCAGGGAGATACATGTGAAGGGGTAAGTGTCAAGGTTTGGTTGTTTCGTTCAAGCCATCTTGAGCCACCCAAATCTTGTGAGGCTACCTAGATTATGACTAATTTCTTAATGCCGAGTGTCCCTTGATGCACTGAACTGAGGTAGATTAGTGGCAAAAAACTAGGATTGTCTACATAGGTGGCGATTGTGGGATGTAATTGCACCTAAATCAAATTTTTTGTGGCTATTGGGAAATATCACCAGTTCTTTCGGGATATGCCCCCTTTACCCCTCATTATCACTGATTTTTCATACCTTAACTAGTTCTCCATTGGTGGCTTGAGACCCCACCATCTATCTCTCTTGGAAGCCCCAATGAAATTAGATAGGAAACATGCATTTTTTTTTATCATCCCCCACATGGATAATGCCCTAACCTACATAACCAACATTTTACTTAACAATTGCTATATACATGTGTATTATGTTCATTTATTTCTTAAACATATGCAACTATTAATTCTAGGTTAAAGTAGGCCATATTGTTTTTTACGAAATCACTTGTCATTTAGTTTCTCTCAGATTTACCACAATCACACACTTATTTGTTATTCCATAATCATAAGAGATCCACTAAATATTCGACGCCTCAAAATATTGCAATGCCTTCCCCTAGTTTTGGGAGGTATTCCTAGTCTTACGTCATCCCCAATACCACCATCTCACTCACCAAGAGAGCAATGGTTATCAGTTCCTCCTTTCTTGGTTTCACATTGCTTGGAATTTTTGGTCACACCACCCAATTTTATAGTCCTTCCTCCTCAAGAAGCGGCTCTAAAGCATCACACACCATGGAAATACCACAATAACTGCCATATTTGGATTTGTTGAAACTACTATATTTGACGAAACTTACCAATGACCCAATTTTACATAATCCCACTTGACTATCTATGCTGACCAAAATTCCATCGGATATCCCTAAATTTGAGGGAAAATCAATTGAAGAACTTGCTAACCATGTCATGACTTTTGACATTTAGTTCCCATCCAATAACATCACATATGATTATGTTTGTATACATCTATTCCAAAGAACCTTAACTGGTCAATACACGAATTGGCACGTGGATGAAACCTTAGGGTCCCATGTGAACTTCACATCTTTATCCAAGGATTTCTTAACCTTCTTTCAGTTTCAACCACATCATGACATAGGCTTATAAATTGTGTTAGATTTATGTTCAACCACTTCTACCCACACTGTGGATCATATCCACAAATGGCATCGATGTTGGGGCCTATTTAAAATTGCAACTACTCGAGAGTTATGCCTAGATTGGTTCCTAAAATATTTCGTTCCACATATTACCAAAGATGTGGCTACCAAAATTCCACAAAATAAAGAATATGCCATCATCAAATCTCATCACTTCGACTTAATTTATTCGTAGTTGGGGTATCTCTACAAGGTGTTTCCCAATGCTCCAAGACCTCTCCCTTCTGGTCATGAGAAACTTGGAGCATCTCACTCTGTAGATGGTCCCATTGGATCCATGACCCATATCAACCCTTATGGTAACCCTGCACCTCCATATGGTACCAATCAGTATGGAGGAGTTCCATACTATCCTCCTACTATGGTTGCACCTTACCCCACTACTCCCACGTTTTTCATCACCCCCACACCTACATGTTATAGGAATCAATCCTTCACAACTTATGAATCTCATACCCCAAAAAAGTATGTTGATTCATAGATATATGCAAGGGACTCTATACACCACCTGTTCTAATGAAGGACCTTCCATGTCATATACCCCATATGGACCTCCTGTTGGACAACTGAGAGGGGCGGGTGAATCAGTTGTCTCTGTTATTGGATAAATCCGTAAGTGCGGACACTAACCGATCTTCCTAGATCCACCTAGATCTAGAACAAACCAAGACAGAACATGACTCTTTCCCTAGACTTTGACCATTGAATTAACTAGGAGGCAAGAACAAATAACATATCTTACTATCGCTTCCTATGGTCTTTGTTGCTCCCGCTTCACTCCAGTTCTCTCGTGCAGCCAAGACCAAGACAACACAAACCAACCAAAGTGAAGATAGCACAATCTATTCAATAGTCAATCTATGTATATGATCAAGGAATTATACAATAAAGTGGAAATAGCTTTATGGGAAAGGTACATGCTACTGTATCATATTAATGGAAAGTAAAGATTACAACCTGAGCCTTGATGTTGCAAACTTCCTTTTGATGTCCCTTGGCTCCGACACACACACTTTCTCAATCCTTGCATGAAGAAGATCAAATCCTCTTGATAGACCTGCTAGAGTCTTCAAGCTTCTGTTCAATGTTGAGTCCTTCACACAATTCTTTCACTAATTCTTTAATGAATATTGCTTAACCTTTTCCATGAGAATTTCCTCAATATATAGGAGAGAATGAATTAGTTACTTGGATAAGAATGATCCCAAAATATCAGGGAATCCAGTACTAGGATAACCATTCAAATGCCAACCCATCCTTCTAGAAAATTCCCTTCTAGAAGCAT
>JZKD02S1827313.1:577294-591043 GCA_000966675.3 Picea glauca | reverse complement strand
AGGTTTATCACAGACCCAAGATAAACTTGATCTATCAAGACCGAGCCAAACCCTCAGCAACAAAGGTGTCCCTATGAAGCCAAAAATGTGCTCTGATACCACATGTAAGTTTTAAACCTGTGAAGTGAAGCAATGCATATAGATTCTTAAGCAATACAAAAATTAATCAATGGCTCATACATAGAGTACATAGAGATTTTTACCAGAAACCCTCAACTGGGAAAACCTTTCTTATTTTCATTATATCAAATTTCACCATTTTCCATACAATATATACAATGTTTTTAGGTATTCCATAGATACCAAAACCCTAATCCCTTAATTCGGGATTAATTTACAAATCAACTAAAAATAGCAAAATCCGCTAAAAATAGCAAAAACCGCCCAAAAAAAAAATTACGGGGTGCTGCCCTGGGCTATCGCCCGGTGCCAAACACTGCACGTAACTAGGGCGGGGCATACCTACCCCCCCTGGGAACCCCCTAGAAAAGCGCCCAGCGCACACGGCAGAGCTCTAGGTGAAGGGATCGTCAGACGCAGTTGTCGTATCTGACGCACCCACACACACACACATGCAAAGAATATAACACATACCCAACAGAGGTATCTCGAATCTCCAAGTCGCAATCTCTGAAATGGAGCTTGGTTGCACTAGCTCCTTCCTCCATCTTCCGCAGATGTGACCACTGGCTGTGACCACAGCCTTATTTCGCAATTTCGCGTTTCGCGAATTTGTTGCAAGTCACTCTGACTCTTCCAACTCCCAATCACGAAATGGAACCTTGCAACTTGCAAGCTCATTCCTTCACATGCCCATAGATGTGACCAATCATTTATCCATAAAGTTCTTTCGCGATTTCTCATTTTGACATTCCTACATTTCGGCATTCCTATGGAGAAGTATCTCGACACTCAAAGTCACAAACCTCGAAATGATCGGCATTTCACATTTCCCAACTTCGAGACTCATGTGATGAAGAGTCTCGACTCTTGACTCCTCCAACTCCCGGTATCTGAAACCCTGAAATGGAGTCAAATCAACGCTCCACAATCTTCATGATTCGACAGTCCATATCTTTTCATGATTTTGCATATTGCGAGTTTCTTTCATGAGTTGCTTCCTTAACTCCTCCAACTCTCGGTATCCGAAAATCTGAAATGGAGTCAGATCAACGGTCTACAATCTTGATGATTCGATGGTCCATATCTTTCTTTGATTAATGACTCATATTAAGTCATGGTTTTTCATTTTGCGTGATATAGGTGGATATTGGTGGCCACCAACCTATTCCACTTGGACCCTCACCATTGCTTCTTTCAGTTTTTCAGTTTCCACAGAGTTTACTATTTTTAGTAGTTTTTTTGGGTCCTGAACTTCTGGAGCTATTTTGAGGCCATAAACGACGTTTTTTGGGAAAACAGAGAGCAATATGGATCATAGATCATGTTGCTCACCCAAAAGTTGTAGTCCTCGGATAGATATTTCTAACGAGGTATGGAATGCATCAAACGGAGATTGTATGCCAAAGTTACGTCCCCGGGAAGTTGATGTACCAACTTACCCAAACGGGGCCCATAGTCTTGGCATTTCATCTCCTAGGGTTAGGTCTTTGGATGTTTAGGTTTTTCCATTGTTTCTCAATAATAATATGCCTTCAAGCCTCATTGTAACATAGTTCAGAGGCCAGTAGTCGCCACATCTCTTCTCAGAGATAAGCTACCAGCACCCTAGCTAGTTTATTTCTATTATATCTGTAAGCATATTTCAATCATTTGTTTTTAATGAAATGAAGTTTATTTCTACTTCATCTCTACGTTTATGTGTATTTATGTATTTCATTGTGTTCCTACATAAATCCGGATCAGTGGTATTAGAGCGGTTTGTGCATTCTCGATCCTTCTTTGCATGTCCCCAACGAGGTCGGGGTATAAGGAGTTGGGGCTCAATCTGGTTGAACCTTTGCAAGATCAGCCTCGCAAACCCCAACGACTACCCATGGGGGAAGAAAAGAAAGATGAGGGAGTAGGATATCCTATCAAAATGTTGCTCGAGGAGGCCCTCGAGAAACAAAGGAACATGATGATGGACAACTTTGCCCAGATTCTTCAACGGATTCCCATTGGTAGCACATCGACATCCAACGGTAACTCTGGAGGCACCACTCCTTTTAAGGTACAAGTAAACTTTGACATTCCCATATTTGAGGGCCAAATAGATGCAGATGTCATAGATAGATGGCTGAATCTGTTAGAAGGATATTTCTCGGTTCATGACTTTTCCGACCGAGAAAAGATTATTTTCGCACTCCTCAAAGTTGCCCCCCATGTCAAGGACTGGTGGGAAACCTACTCGGACCAACAAGGCGAGGGGGAACCCTCTCTGTTCTCGGCCACACCCACTTGGAATTATTTCTGAGATGCCATCAAGGAACAATATTATCCTGTGGGGAGCTATGAGGATAAATACATACAATGGACTACACTGCAGTAGCAAAGGGACCAATATGTGCATGAGATGACGATTTTGTTTCATACCCTATGCACAAAGTTGGGTATCAAAGTTTCAAAGAAACATTTGGTGTTAAAGTACCGCAGTTGTTTGCACAGATACATTCAGGAAGAAATGGAGTTCCTCGACATATCCTCACTTGGTGTGGCATACCGATATGATGCCAAGATTGAGCAGAAGTTCAAACAGAAGAAGCGAGACTTTGGGTCTGCGAATCAGAAGCAAGGGAAAGGTACCCCCAAACCATAGAAAAAAGGACCAAGATAAGGAGGGGCAGCCCAGGACAACCCACCAAAGCCACAAGCAAAGAACAACACCACAAAGCCAAAAAGGGACACGGGGAAGTGGTGCGAGTTTCATAAGAGCTCCACTCACAACACAAGTGAGTATCGGGCCAAGCAGTCACTGGTAGCCAAGTTGAAGGCTTCTGAATAAGATGCATGCTCCGACTCTGAATCAGAACCCGACAAGGGGAATGATAGGGGTATGCAAATTATCGATACGGAGCCCAACGCCACTATTTCCACCACGAAGATCGAGAAGGAGGAACCAGAATACCCAGAGGAGGCGGAGCATCTCTTCCATTCTAGGATGTGGTTAAAGGGTTCCCCATTATAGTTCATTGTCTACAGCGGCAGTCAAAAGAACCTCATCTCGGTAGATGTCATGAAGCAGCTGGGTTTGCTGACCATAGCACACCCACAACCATACACCATCGGGTGGTTGCACCAAGGACGGGACCTCCGCGTGAGCCAAGAATGTCACCTTCCCTACAACATCAAGCCCTTCACGGATAAGGTATTATGTGACATTGCTCCTCTTGATGTTTTTGATGTATTATTATGCCAACCATACTTGTGGAAGCAACATGTTGTGTATGAGTCCAAGCCTCATGCCGTTATTATCACTTTGGGCAATAAGTTGTACAGGATAACGGAGATAGCATCACCTACCACCATCTCTTTGGTTACTGTGAAACAATGCAGTAAGCTCATTTCCAAAACCAGAAAATTTGTTTTCCTGATGATCCACCCTGAGGGAAAGAGGAAGATTGTGGCCATGACCTCCAGACAGGGCCCTGCTGCATGAAAACAACAGATGGATAAGGTCATGGAAGAGTACGAGGACATATTCACCTCCCCCGCAGGGGTGCCTCTACATTGCCAGGTCAAGCACCCCATTGATCTGACCCTAGGTGTGCTGCTGCCCAATGGACCCATCTATCGGTGCTCTGTTTTGGAGAATGATGAAATCAAGAGGAAAATTCAAGAGCTATTGCAGAAAGGTCACATTCGGCCGACTTCATTTCCCTGTGGGAGCCCGATCATGTTGGTGTAGAAGAAGGATGGGACTTGGAGACTCTGCATTGACTATCGGGCACTGAACAAGATCACTGTCTGAAATAGGTACCCGATCCCATGGATGCATGACCTGTTGGCACAACTCAATGGGTCGAAATATTTCAGCAATATCAACTTGAAGTCTGGGTATCACCAAGTAGTAAGTGAACCCTCTGATGGGTGGAAGACTGCCTTCAAATCCAAGGAGGGCCTTTTCGAATGGTTGGTCATGCCTTTCGGGTTAACGAATGCCCCTGCAACCTTCATGAGGCTAATGGACAACATCCTGTGGCCATTCACCAACTCATTTGTAGTGGTGTACTTGGATAACATCCTGATCTTTAGCCAGAATTGGGAAGAGCACCTCCACCACATCCGACAGGTCCTCCAAACACTGCGGCAACATAAGTTGTGTGCCAATTTATAAAAATGCACTTTTGGCATGACCCAGGTTCAGTATCTAGGATACATTATTGATGAGCGGGGGGTTCATGTGGATCCACAAAGATATAAGTCATTCAAGATTGGCCAGCCCCAACCACCCTAACATAGCTCTTCATCTTTTTAGGTCTTGCCAATTTCTACCATAGGTTTGTGTTGGGATTCTCTCATATCACTTGGCCCTTAAGTCAAGTCACCAAGGGAGAAGCTAAAGAAAAATTCTTTTGGTCTGAATCTCAATAGAAGGCATTCAAGGAGTTGAAGCATCACCTCTGCTCTACACCAGTGCTCACTTTACCAGACTTGCAACAACCATTTGAGATCAAGATAGATGTCTCTGGATATGCTATTGGGGAAGTCCTGACTCAACATGGGCATCCAGTGGCATATCACAGTGAAACACTTTTTGACATAGTCCAAAAGTATCCCACTTATGATAAAGAAATGTATTCCATTGTGCAAACTTGTCGGCAATGGAAGCATTACATTTGGGAAAGGAAACGGTCATCCACACAGACCACCAACCCTTGCAATTCATACTGACACAAGGGAAGTTGCAAAACAATCGCCATCAGAAGTGGTCCACATACCTGCAACAGTTTCATTTTATACATTAAGTACAAGAAAGGAAGCACCAACAGTGTTGCAGACTGCCTCATTCGACCACCCATCGTGGTGCTAACCACTGTGCTCAACTCTTGTGGGCACGAGATTTTCGATTGGCCACTTCTCTACACAAGTGATCCAGAATTCGGCCACACGTACAATACAGTCTTGGAGGGTAAGCAAGTTTCCAATTTTTACATCCAGGATGCCCTGCTTTTGTCACTTGGGACACCTTTGTGTTCCTTCAAGCGAGCATGCCAATATGATTTGGGAGGTGCACTACAGTCGGGTTGTTGGGCATTTCGGGGTCAAGAAAACCATGGCATTACTGCAAAATTATTTCTATTGGCCGAACCTTCGACAAGGTGTCGAGAAGTACATCAAGTCTTGCACTGTTTGTGCCATTGCCAAACTAACCATCAAGAATCAAGGCCTCTATACTCTGCTTCCTACCCCCATTCGACCTTGGGAATCCATCTCTATGGATTACATGTCAAGCCTTCCTTATACTAAGCATGGCAATGGCTGTGTTTTTTTGGTCGTCGATCGATTCTCGAAGATGTCCATTATGATGGCCTGCAAGAAGAATATCACTGCAGAAGCCACTGGTAAACTCTTCTTTGAACGAGTGTGGGTACACTTTGGGATCCCACAGTCTATCATCTTAGATCAAGATAGAATATTCCTCAGTAAATTTTGGTCCAGCCTCTGGTCGATGCTGGACACCAAGATCACCAAGTCCACAACTTTCCATCTGCAAACTGATGGCCAGACAGAGGTTGCCAACCGGATGATTGTACACATTCTGTGCATGTACAATTCAAAGCATCCACGCACATGCGATGAGAGCCTACTCTATGTACAACATAGCTACAACTGGGCTCTCCATAGCTCAACCAGCCACAACCCCTTTCAAGTGGGCTTGGGATTCCAACCACTATGTCCCATTGACATAGCCATGCCATTTGTGGCTACTCAAGAAGATTCATTGCATGTCCAGTCTGAGGCTGAAAAGGAAAACAAATTCATTGAGCACATTCAACACATCTTCCAATAGGTCATGACATCTTGGACAGAGCCAATGCTAAGTACAAGCAATGACATGATCAACATTGGGTGCCACACAACTTCCAGGTGGGCGACAAAGTGTGGTTGCATTTGAAAAAGGAGCACCTCGTTGGACCCCACCACAAGCTTCGTCCGCTCCGATATGGGTTGTAAACCCTAACCAAGGCTATAGGGGACAATTCCTTTGAGCTCAACATTCCACCATTCCTTGGTCTGCACCCAGTGTTCAATGTGGACCGCCTTCGGCCCTACTTTCCACCCCTACTAGACACATCTGACATGGCAGAACAACTCACACCAACAGAATTAAATCCATACTACACGGAACAAGACAAAACTAATCATATCATGTATACACAGATCAAGCACACCCGACAACAAAGGATACTACTATATCGAGTTGTCAAAGCAAGCCAACTCCTTCACCAAGGGAAGTGGCTCACCAGGGACGAAGTTCAACAGAAGTTTCCTCATCTCATGGAGGAACTCAACGCAATGGGGACCATTAATTCCTAAGGGGGGAGGAATGATCCAGGTGGATATTGGTGGCCACCCACTTATTCCACTTGGACCCCAACCATTACTTCTTTCAATTTTCCAGTTTCCGCACAATTTACTATTTTTAGCAGTTTTTTTGGGTCCTGAACTTCTAGAGATGTTTTAAGGCCTTAAACAATGTTTTTTTGGGAAAACGAGGAGCAACATTAATTATGGACTAATGTTTCTTACCCAAAAGTTGTAGTCCTCGGATAGATCTTTCTAATGAGGTATGGAACATGTCAAACAAAGATCGTATGCCAAAGTTACGTCCCCGGGAAGGTGATGTACCAACTTACCCAAACAGGGCCCATAGTCTTGGCGTTTCATCTCCTAGGGTTAGGTATTTGGATGTTTAGGGTTTTCCATTGTTTCTCAATAATAATAGGCCTTCAAGCCTCATTATAACACAGTTCAGAGGCCAGTAGCCGCAACATCTCTTCTTAGAGATAAGCTACCAACGCCCTAGCTAGTTTATTTCCATTCTATCTGTAAGCATATTTCAATCATTTGTTATTAATGAAATGAAGTCTTATTTCCACTACATCTCTGTGTTTATGTGTATTTATGTATTTCATTGTGTTCCTACATAAATCCGAATCGTTGCGATTTTGACATTCTTGTCGTGAGAGTTCTTGACACCTCCAACTCCCGGCATCCAAAACTCTGAAATGGAGTCAGATCAACATATTTTGACATTTCGTATTTTTCCGTTTCGACAATTCTTGTGATGAGATATCTTGACACTCCATGTCGCGATCCCCGAAAATTCAAAACTCCATGTCGTGATTTCGCATTTCGGCATTTCACAATTTTTCATCTCGTGAGTTCGAAAGGTTAGGGAACCTCGTTCCTTTGACTTTCCAGTCAGTGAAATGACGATCTTTCACCACGTGTCCTATGGAACCAACGGTCCAGATCTTATCGTTATTTCGAAACTTCATGGGCCTTCATCGTGTCTGATCAACGGTCTAGATCAATCCTCAATTCAACGGCTAGGATTATTTTGTGATTTCACATATCACAAGTTAGAGAGGTTAGAGCACTCCTTCCTTTGACCTCTCAGTCAGCGAAATGTTGATCTGTAACCATGTGTCCTTCCCGAAGATGGACGGTCCTCCTGCTTTCGGGATTTTCTAAGCACTCTTCACCTTGCACTTTAAGGAACATGCAGGTTCTTCTGGATCCAACGCCGGTCGGACCTCACGATTAGATCTAATGCATGAGATCTATTATCTTCTACTATGTGCTCCTCCTATCTGAATTCACATCTGACGGTCATCGATAAATCTAAATGGGATCCAATGATCATTGTTTCTCTTCACTGTTGAACTTGCCATTGACATGCTATTATCACTGCGCTTCTCATGATCTTTGCCATCAATGACAAACATGCATACACTGCACTATCTCTTATAATCCTATAGAGCTTTCTCTACTACATCTTCCCAAAATACTTCTGGTGCCCGCCTGGCACATTCTTCCTGTACTTAATCCATCATCGTTGTTGTACTTTCCATCAATGACAAGAATATGTTGTCTGTAAAACATGACAACACCTCCATAGTAGAGAAATTTGTACTATCCCTTCCTTGGGCCCCCACAACCTAATGTGATCCCACTACAGGAACAATCACAGGATGGGATCAAGTTTTTCCAACCTTCACCCTTCCAACAGGTTAACTCTTTTGAACATATGAATATGGTAAACTCTCCTACAACACAGAACAACAAAAAAAATAAAGTTATAAATAAATCTAACCTTAACTAGGGACAAGGGGGAAACCCTCATCGACAACGTCCATTAGATGGGGGAAATATTAACGTAGGTAATCAAAAACCAAATCTTGACACCACCAATGCCCAACCATGAAAGGGAAAGAACAAAAACCTTTGAAATAATTTCCCTTGAACATTATGTTGCGAGTATGGCCATTATACTCATCACATTCCCTGTATTCGATTACAAATGCATGAAGGAGTCTAGGACCTCCAGACTGCCTACCCCACAAGGAGTTCCACCAGTTCCTCCAAACTTCCTTCAATGCCCCCACCAACAATATCACATAACCTATTCCTCCATGAAGGCATGGTAGTAATGCAACAAGACATTGGCCCTCCTCCAGATCACCTAGGTTAGTGCCCTAACATAGGACAAGGACAAGCATGTAACACTATAACCCATAATGTTATTCTCACATCCAAGGAGGGGATCCTTATTCAACTGAGTGATTTTCAATATTGCATGCCTTTTGAATCCACTCTAACTGCATTAGATGCACCTCCATTACCAACAAGTCCCTCAATGATGATCCCACACCCCAATAGTGACATGAACCCCAAGGTACCACAGACACCTATGTGACGTGTTTCTCATAACCCATATGCCATGGATGCATATAGCTATAGCCTCATCAATCAATTGGCCCAATCCCCTATGACCATGTTAGTCTTGGTTGTTTTACAAACCTTCACAATGAAAGACCTTATTATCTACATTGGGGGAATTCAACCCTTCAAACTCACACCTCATCACTTTCGATTTAGACAACTCTTATCTTAGACTCCCTTCGTTGGAGGTCTTATAGATACCTGCCACAATTAGAAACATCATCCTTCACCGGTGTATTGTAAATGAAGGTGCATCCACATGCATAATGTCTAAATAGGCCTGGAAAAAGCTAGGCTGTCTCGAGTTTACCCTTGATGCTACCACTCTTTGGCATTATGATGGTCATCCCTCTCAACCCTAAGGGATTCTTCAAAACATTCCAATTAAACTCACAAGTAAAACAACATTGATTGGCATTCCCATTAAACTCACAAGTAAAATTATTTTCATGTAGTACGACGTATCACACAAAAAAATATTTTTCATGTGGAGAAACATATCATAGAAAATATTGTTCCATGTGGTGCGACATATCGTAGGAAATTAATTTTTGTGTGGTGTGTCGTGGAGATAGAAACTTTGTAGTGATGTGATAAAGGGAAGGTTGTCGCTAAGATAGAAAAATCAGTGTAGTGTGACAAATCACATGAAAAATATTTTTGGTGCAATCCATGGTGAATGAGAAAAACTTCATCTCATGTGATGTTTCTCACCCAAAGTTATTTTCTAAGTGACATTTCACAAAACTTGGATGTTTAGGTTTGTGCGATAAAAGGAAAATTTGATGTCATGCGATATGTGACGACCAAAGAAAACATCAACCTTATAATGACATACTTTTTGCACCTTCAATATTAATTCCTAGTAATAACATTAATATGAAATTTTTTGTTGAATTACTTCAACATTCCATTCGCCCGTTAGGGGGTATACATACATACATTATATATAAAGAAAAAAAAAATATGAATATTTTTCATAACATGTTTTAGAGTTTAACAATTCATTAATTTTAGTGTAGCTAGAGAGGTGGTTGGGGAGGAGGAGCGGGGGTAGAGGGGCCATAGTAATAATAGTGGCGGTCATTCAATGTAAGGTGGACTAGGTCCACTATACTATTAAATAAGTCCCACTATGGTAGTTATATATATAATAAATGTAATAGGACTTACTAGAAGGTTATACTTCTAGACGATTCCTTCTCTAGAATGTTCTTAGGTGGTTGGTAGCATTATATAAAGGGATTCAATCAATGTAATTAAACAAGTTGAGAAGTATTGTATTTGGAGCGGTAGCTCAATAGGAGGATGCCTCCTCGAGGAGGCAAGTGAACACGAGAGGATCCCTTCCATAATATGATCCATTGTATGGTGTTTCCCTACCATAAGGGTTTGATAATAATAAAAGCTTGGTTCTTATATATTGTTCCATATGTCTTGTGTTGTGATTTTATTTAGAGATGTTTGGTTCTTAAAAAGTTGTATCATAGCACTTTCCTTGGCAGGAATTGTGGACAAATTGTTTTCTAATTTTGCAGATTTTTCATAGAAAAAAAAGAGGGTGGCAACATTATGAAATATTTCTATATATTTATGTACAAAATTTGTAGAAACTAGTTGTATATTTGAGTTTCTCTCAAAAAACACCCAATTTAAATTTTTTTTCCTAAAACAGAGTCTCGGAAGTAAATTTATCAACATTTTTCCATGGACAACCACGCGATTTTTTATTTATTTTTGTAGCAGTTCAGGCCGAATTTTCCAAAAAACATTATAGATCTGAGTTTGACTTTAAAAAATAACAGATTTAAAAAAAAAAACACCCAAATTGGAGCTTCGGACATGAAGATATTTCTAATTCAAAATCAACCATTTTTTAGGTTCTTCCTGATCACAACGAGACTACAGAGCTCACTACTTTTATCCAGGTGCTCAAATTTCTACCATATCATTTCCATAGGATATATAATTTTAAGATATTTATTTTGGTATCTTATATGTGGTATTTCCAATGGATATTCTCTCTTTTATCATGGAATCGATCAAGACAACATTTCAAGAAATCAAATTTGAAATGCAAAATAACTAGGAGAAATATATTCAAGAGCTCAACATTGCAAGGAAAGGAAGGTATATTATGTTGACCATTAGGGATGAATACAATCAAGAAGCCTATGCTTGGTAAGATTTTAAGTCTGATTGTGATGATTGGTATATGGATAGTTGTCATTTCTGGGATAACAACCACTTTCATATTTTATTTGAGGACTCTACTCCTCTTTCTATAGAAAACATCAGTGTGACAAATCAGGATCTAGTTATGACTACCAGTGTCTAGTTTGTATATTCTCTAGTAGTATTGTTATTTCCAGATTCATCTTTGAACCTATCTAACTCTATGTATGGATCTGCATATTATGATCCACATGATCAATGTAGACTTTTGTATCATCTTCCTATTGAGTTTTGATATCTTTGATGTGGAATTCACATGAGCACTTGGATATGGCACCCAGGTTTACAGTGCTGGTTAGACTACTTCAACATGATGGTTCTCACTTCTACATGGGACCCTGTTTCTCTTGCATATTTCATCACTATGGTCCACACTTGTCCATGGGACCCTGGTATATGGTTGCACACCCTTATAACAAGTTTTGAGGACAACAATTTCATAAGGGGGATGGAATGTAGTGCAGCTAGAGAGGTAGGTGGGGGAGAGAGCGGAGGTCCCATATTGATAATAGTTAAGGTCATTCAATGTAAGATGGAATAGGTCTAATATACTATTAAATAAGGCCCACTATGGTAGTTAGATATAACAAATGTAAAAGGACTTACTAGAAGGTTTGTGCACAGGCTCAGTGTAAACAATGTCATCTCTTCACTGCACTGGGCGTGAATGACCAACAACCAGATTACTTCTTTCTCTGTGCATAGATTCCCACTAACTAGAATTTCCTTTTGTCTAGCTCTTATACCACTTGTTATGCAATAAAAGAAAAAACAAGAAAATTTGCAATAGAAAAAACAAAAATCACAGAAGAGACAAAAACAATTTTACTGAGTAAAATCCTTAACAAAGAAACATCCACTCGACAATAACAATCAATATTATTATGGATCAAGTCATGCAATTACATAAAATCACCCGAAGGCTTACTTCCAATGACTTATTTTTTGAATCAATTGATATTCTTATGGGTCAAGTCATGAGATTACATAAGCTTAGTCGCAGGCTTACTGCTTAAGACTTGTTTTTTGCCTCCATGATTTACAAATTTATATCACAACTTCCGTCGATTAAATTAATTTATAAACGGTTGGACCAATTAAATTAAGGCGTAGGATAAAGGCCAAACAAAACCGACCTTTGTCGGTAGCCCTTTCCTATGTCTAGACGCCCCTCTGCTGTGTCAGTTTGTCTCAACTGGGCTAGATCCCTGAAGTGTATCTCAAGATCCTTCCTATCAAACCTATCCATGAGCCTATCTGTAAACTCCCTATAGGAGGTGATGCGACTATGATCCAATGTCACCAGTCCATGATACCACCACTTGTGTGCCTCACCCTCCAAGTGTAAGGTCGTGAAACTGATGGCCTCTATCTCGGTCATCTGGTTGAGCTTGTAATACGTGTCTATATTCTATACCCAATCTCTAGCGGTGTATTTGGACGATCCGTCGAAAGAAGGGATGGTGAGTTTCCCAACTTTTCAGATGAAATCGAGGTTATGCCCCTGTTGCTATTGTGGTCCTCCCCTCTACGACTCTCTGGGGTGGTTCTTGAGTTTGATTCCACGGTACTCGACTAAGGTCATGTCTTGATGGAAGTCACGACCCAATGCTGTGTACTCCCTCCTATACTCTGCAATGTCATCGACATGAGTGGGTGGCCTCTGTGCTATTGGTGGAAGATATGCTACCGGGGGTGCCCTCTGGAAACTGGGAAACAAGGGTCTGGGAATCCTACTCGTGGTGGTGTATGTGCAAGAGGGTTACTGGGGTCTACTACCTACTCTCGAGTTCGCCAGTGCTGCATGCGGGACTTGTGTATCTGGGGTGCCCACTCTAGCCAATCTATCAACCACATGTGCCAAGGACTGAGACATGGTCTGTTGACTAGCTAACATACCGTTGATAACCTGCATGAAAGCTGCCTCTAGATCTACGGGGGCCTTGCCACTGCCCTCTGGTCGCTCATATATTTCTCTTAGCATCCTCTCTGCCTCGCACTCAGCCTCACGCTCTGCCCTTCTCTCTGCTTCTCTGTGTGCCTCTTCCTCTTCCTCTAAGCTAGGAGGAAAAGGGGGGAAATCAAGCCTATGCCTTCTTTTCTGATTCATGTTGTAAGTGACATATTTGTCACCTACGTGTTCATGGCCCTCTAGGTATTCTACTGCACTCATTGTCTTTAGTCATAGGCTGGCAAGAATAAAGCTTTGATACCACTGTAATGTTCCTAACTTGGCTAGTCTAGGAAACATTATTAATGTGTGTGTAGGATCAAAGGTTTGCAGCATATAAATGATCATAAATAATAAACGCGACAAAGGACTGCAAAGTTTATATTATGATATCTATGTGGATTACAAAATGGTCGAATGTGGCTGAATAACTGACAATACTTGACTAGATCAACATACAAAGGATTTTAGCCAAAATATAAATAAGCAACTGCGGCTGAATAAAATAAAAACACTCAGCTAGATCAAAAGACAAAAGGATCTTAGGCAGAATGCGAATAAGCAACTAAAAGATAATACCCGGAATATGGGAGCACTGCGGAATCAATGAAGAATGATGGAAGACCTGGATGATCTTCCCGGTGACTAGGGTGTGTCTTTCAACACCAAAA
>JZKD02S1827313.1:550156-564665 GCA_000966675.3 Picea glauca | reverse complement strand
ATTTTGTTCCTGAAAACTAAATTGCTAGGCATTAAGATGGATGGAAATGAATCTGTTAGTTTATTTTTGGGTCATATTAAAGAGGTGAAAGACAAGCTAGTAAATATAGGGGAAATTGTTTCCAACACTGATCAAGTGACTATTACCTTAAATGGTATGCTAGACGATTATCATATGTTCATAACATGTCTCACAGCAAGGGAGAAACCTCCTGCGTTTGAAGAACTGATAGGTATTTTGCTACAAGAGGAAGAGAGGCGCGGGAATCTGAAGCCTCAGAGTAAAGATTTGGCACTGTGGTCAAATAATAGATCTGCAAGAGGGAGATCAGGAGTAAGAGGCAGAGGAGGCAGTTCATGGCAGAGAGGCGGTTCATGGCAAAGAGGCAGTTCATCGCAGAGAAGACAATCTCCAAATCAAGGTATGCAATCTGACAAGAATGAGTCGAAGAGTTGTTTTTATTGTGGTTGACCTGGACATATTATTAAAGGCTGTCATAAAAAGAAAAGTGATGAGGCTAGGAATAAACCTACAACACATTCAGGTCATTATGCAGAAAAATCGTCAAATCAAGATCTCAGATTATTTATTGCTAGTTATGATATTGATGATGATATTGATGAACCCACAAATTTTGAATCACGAGATCTTAGGTTGTTTGTGTCTAACGCTGCTTTATCTACTGAAACAGATGATTCTGATGCCTGGTTTGTAGATTCTGGAGCATCAGTACAAATGACTTGTAATAAAAATTGGTATGCTAATTTTAAAGAAACACATAATGGTGCCAACATATATCTTGGAGATGACCGCGCTCATCAGATCAAGGGATATGGAGACATTCCTATGACATTGTCAAATGGTACTATTCATCACATTCACAATGTGGTGTATGTGCCAGGAATAAAGAAAAAATTGATCTCTGTGTCCACCATTATAGATCATAACTTGAAGGTTGAATTCTTCATGAATTTTTGCATAGTGAAGGATCTGTTGGACCACTTCCAAACTGTTGCAATGGGAGTTAGAGCAGGAGGTCTATACAAACTTGATGTTACCAGCAAAGCACATCATGCACTAACTTTTGCAACTATGCCAACAGAGATTCGTTGGCATCAAAGGTATGAACACATCAATCATCCTGATTTATTATTATTACAGAAAAACAATATGGTTGAAGGACTTCCCATGTTAAAGAATGAGAAGGTTTCTTGTGATGGATGTGCATTAGAAAAGATGCACATAGATGAATTCCCCTCTAATCCTGATAAGAAAAAGAGGGATGTGTTAGATCTTGTGCATATTGATGTTTGTGGGCCTATGCAGACTAGGTCTTTAGGAGGTGTATTTTACTTTTTGTTATTTATTAATGATTGCATGAGATACACATGGGTTTACTTCCTTAGACGAAAAAGTGATGTTTTTGAGTACTTTAAGGAATTCAGAACCATGGTGGAAAAGTAGACAGGAAAATCCATCAAATCCTCCGTTCAGATCAAGGGGGAGAGTATAAATTAGGGGACTTCAACAAATATTGCAAAGATAATGGAATAGTACATCAGTTAATAGTACCACACACTCCACAACAAAATGGAGTCGTTGAAAGGAAAAACAGAACTTTGGTAGAGTATGCACACAGTATGATGAAAGGTAAGAATCTCTCAAATGCATTTTTGGCTGAAGCGATAAATACTGTAGTTTATTTAAAGAATAGAAGTCCAACAAGGTGTCTTGATAATGTTACTCCTTTTGAAGCCTTGAATGGTTCCAAACCTACAGTTCATAATTTGAAAGTAGTTGGGTGTAAGGCTTTTTCTCATATTCCAAAGGAGAATAGGAGGAAATTGGATGCTAAAGCCATTAAATGTATTTTCATTGGGTATTGTTTTGAATTTAAAGCATACAAATTGTTTGATCCCGCTACTCACAAAGTATTTGCAAGTAGAGATGTACTTTTCCATGAGCAGGAAGTAAGAAATCATGATGACAACAGTCACGAGGAATGGCAGAGACTTCTTGATGAAGGAGTTAAAGAAGAGCAGCAGTAGCAGCAACATTCCACACAGCAGCAACCATCCCCGCAGTGACAGCGGCAACAAGAAGGACTCAGTGATATGGACAATTCAAGTAGTCATAGTTCACCTAGAGGTGAAGACAAAAGTTTACAAAGTGGGGAGGAAGATAATTGGTTGAGAAGATCTTCAAGACAGATTCGGCTTACTGAGAGGTATAAAGACTATGCCCTAATGAGTAGCATTTCAAATGTCATAGAACCCATGAGTTTCGATGAAGCTACTGAACATGATGAATGGTGAAATGCAATGAAGGAAGAATATGAATCTATAATAAAAAACAATAGTTGGGAATTGACTGAATTGCCTAAACATAAAAAGCCCATTGGATGCAAATGGATATACAAAACCAAGTTAAATCAGATGGTAGTATAGATAAGTATAAGGCTAGACTGGTGGAAAAGGGGTATTCACAAACAGAAGGTATTGATTATGCTAAAACATTTGCACTAGTAGCTAAATTGAATACTATCATAATGTTAATTGCTTTAGCTACAAAGTACCATTGGAAGCTGCATTAGTTAGATGTTAAATATGCATTTTTGAATGGTGAGTTAAAGGAAGAGGTTTACCTTACTCAACCTGAAGGGTTTGTTGAAAAGGGGCAAGAACACTTAGTGTGTAAATTAAAGAAAGCATTGTATGGACTAAAACAGACACCTAGGTCATGGGATGAGAAGATAGACTCTTTCTTTCTTCAACAGGGTTTTATGAGGAGAAAAAGTGATCCAAATATGTATACCAAATTTGATGAACAGGGGTATATAGTATTGATTTCATTATATGTTGATGATTTAATAATTACAGGAAATGCAGAGAAGTTAATTGATGAAATCAAGGAGCAGTTATCAAAGGTATTTGAAATGAAAGATCTTCGTGAGTTACATTACTGCCTAGGTCTTGAAGTTTGGAGAAATGTAGGCCAAACTTTTGTTCGTCAGAGTAAGTATATCAGAGATTTAAAATGGATCAGTGTAATTCTTCTGTTGTTCCCATGCAACAAAATGTGAAACTTTCTTGTGATGATGGCTCAAAGGAGGTGATGGCTCGAAGGAGGTGAATGGCATTGTGTATAGATAGATGGTGGGTAGTCTGAATTATCTCACCACAACCAGAACTGATATTTCATATTACGTGAGTGTGTTAAGTCATTTCATGGTGAAACCTCATGAAAGCCATTGGAATGCAGCAAAGGAAGTACTCAGATATCTAAAAGCTACACTTGATTATGGTATTAAATATACCGGTGCATCTGATGTTGAGTTGATAGGTTATTCAGATTTTGATTGGGATGGCAATCTGGATGATCGAAGATCAACCACTGGATATCCGTTCAACATTGGATCTGGGGTTGTTTCATGGAGCAGTAAAAATCATCCTACTGTATCTTTGTCTTCTACTGAAGCAGAATATAAAGCCTTGTGTGCAACAACTTGTGAAGATGTTTGGTTAAGAAGAATTCTTCAAGATGTTGGAGAAGAATGAAAGGAACCTACAATGATCAGATGTGATAATCCAAGTTCAATCAATATTGCAAAGAATCCGATTTTTCATGCAAGGAAAAATCATGTTGAAGCTTAGTATCATTTTGTTAGAGAAAAGTTGCAGTCAAATGAAATAACTCTTGTGTATTTTAATACTAGTGAAAATGTTGCTGATATTTTCACTAAGCCTATTGGAAATATTAAGTTTGAGTTGCTTAGGGAGATGTTAGGTGTAGAATTCAATCCATTCTCCATTAAGGGGGAGACTTGGAAATAATGGAGTAAGCGCCAGTTGTAAGCGCCATTTGTAAGTACCAGTTATAATCTTCAATTATGAGAGTTAGTTGTAGGCGTGTTAAGAGTTAGTTCATAGTTGAGAGTCTAGTTGTCTTTGGTTTGCATGTAACTGACTCTGTAGAGTCTTTTCCTATATAAGAATGTAATCTGTCTTCATTGAATAATAAATAAGTAAGAGTAGCCTCACCGTGTGTTTGTTCATATATTTTATCTAAAATCGCTTGCTGGTATCTCACTCGATGTCACATAATAATTTGTGTCCCATGGTGCTTCAAATACTTCTCCAACAACTCATCGATTTTACCTAGAACCTCCTATTTCGATTTTAGGATGTCACTATGAAAGGTGAAATAACAAAGATTTACCTCCTTCGAACTTCAGAAGTTAAGATACTAACTCATTTGCACCCGTATGAAAATTCTTGTGGGTTTGGGTTGAGACCCAGTCAGGAATTTTTTAGTCTAATTCCTTCCTCTCTTGTGATTTTGTTACCGTCAGAAGTCACTCCTGGATTTCTTGCAGGAGTAGAGCCCAATGCCCATCAGTTTTATGTCACGATTCATTTAATGGGGTGATCGAATGGATAAGGACTCAAGAAGATATAGCTTTAACTCAAGAAACCGGGCCTGGTATGAAGAAAACAAGGGAGGTCTTGATCAACCTTCTGCCCGTAAATGATTAAAGGTTGGTAGAGGGAAGACTTTTGAGAAGGGCGAGCAAGACTACCTCAGGTGGCAGGCCTTCAGAAGCTTGAGGACAAAAGACTCATAAGGCAAGATCCTCTTGGTCCAGAGCTTCAAGGAGTTGAGGGGTGACTCGATTGGATCCTCCAATTCCGAGTCGTTCAGCGCTAAGAAAATCACAAGAACCGGTTAGAAACAATGCAATTGTTACAGTGATCCAACCTACATCATCCTATAACAGCTGCAAATCGACTGGATCCTCCAATTCTGAGATGTTCTAACACAATAAATAAAGAGATGGGAAAGAGGCTGACATCCATAAAGTAAGAAGTCTCCAATGCCTTCTATATTAACCAGAGCGACCAACGCTTCATCAAAACTTTACAATCGGGAGCTTTGCTCAAACATCGATGGATTAAAAAATACAAAGACTGAGTCTATATACTTGAGGAAAATTTACTTCATAGAGGCATGCCCAGTCACCTAAGGCTTGGTGTCACTTCAATCAAACTCGTACTGATATCTTTCTTCAAACGCCATCTTAACTACGCACGGCTCCTGTAAGGAGGGTAGCTGAGCCATTAAGCACTAACCTAGCATGTGCAGACTTCTTTGTCTAGTTGAGGACTTCGACATGGTTTCTTTGGAACAATTGGTACACAGGACCTCTTCGAGCAGACCGTTTTCCAGACCTTCCATTCCTCGCACTTAATGAATGAAAGGAGGTTTCAACCACCCGTCCTCATCTTCATTTACTCTAAGAGAAAACCAGGATCGAGGTCGCATCAAATGGCGCATGGAGATCATGATGATCCTTTCGGCAACTAGACCCGATGCCTTTTCCCCCTTTGCGCAACTCTTTTCTTTCCTGAGTGATCACGAGCTGTGACCCTGTGCTTATTCCCAAGGCGCTTTCAGCGTTCGCGAATAGGAAGGGGTTGATCCCTATTTCTTGAAATTGCGATTCCCCGCTATAGTTCATCATCGACAACGGGAGACAAAGGAGCCTCATTTCAATAGAGGTCATGAAGTGGTTAGGCTTGTCAACTAGAACACACCCACAGTTGTACACCATCAGGTGGCTTCACCAAGGACAAGATCTCCATGTCACCCAGAAATGTCGCGTTCCCTACAACATCAAGCCCTTCACTGATGAGGTATTATGTGACATTGCTCCTCTTGATGTTTGTGATGTATTATTAGGCCAACCATACTTGTGGAAGCGACATGCTATGTATGAGTCTTGACCTCGCGTTGTTATTGTTACCTTGGGAAATAAGTTGTACAGGATACCAGAGGTACCATCACCTATCACTATCTCTTTGGTTACTGCAAAACAATGCAGTAAGCTAATTTCCAAAATCGAGAAATTTGTTTTCCTGATGATCTACCCTCAGAGAAAGAAGAAGATTGTTTCCACGACCTCTAGACATGGCTCCTCTTCACGACAACAATGAATGGACAAGGTCATGGAGGAGTACCACCTCACCCGCAGGGGTGCCTATGCATTGTTAGGTCAAGCATCCCATCGATTTGACCCCAGGTCAGCCACTTCCCAATGGACTGATCTGTCGATGCTCTATTCTAGAGAATGATGAAATCAAGCGGCAGATTCAGGAGCTGTTCCAGAAAGGTCACATCCAGCCAAATTCAATGCCCTGTGGGAGCTCGATCATGTTGGTGTAGAAGAAGGATGGGACTTGGAGACTCTGTATTGACTATCGAGCACTGAACAAGATCACCATCCTGAATAAGTACCCGATCCCATGGATTGATGACCTTCTAGACCAAACTCAAAGAGGCGAAATATTTCAGCAAGATCGACTTGAATTCCAGGTATCACCAGGTACCAATCAAACCGTCCGATGTGTGGAAGACTTCCTTCAAAGCCAAGGAGGGCCTTTTCGAATGGTTGGTCATGCCTTTCGGGTTGAAGAATGCTCTCAAAACCTTCATAAGTCTGATGGAAGACATCTTGCGGCCATTCACTAACACATTTGTCGTAGTGTACTTGGATGACATCCTAATCTTCAGCTAGACTTGGAAAGAACTGATGCAGGAGCATCACCGACTCATCAAGCGAGCCAACACATCAAGCGAAGATCAGCTGGACAAACCAACCCAAATTTTTGAAAATGCATTGGGATTGTTGCGCAAGTCTTTAATGAAGCCATTTATGAAGGCGCATTTGTATATTATATTGGATCTTGAGCCTTTAACCTCTCGTCCTTTGGTAGATAGTCGACATTTAATAGATTTAATGCTGGTAGATAGGATTTTAAGTCTAGATTTGATAGTTTAGAGTCCGAGAGGGAAAATGGATATAGACACCCTCATTGTACCATTGTAACATAATAGTGGAAGCATTAAGGAGAAGAGGAGAGCAAGTAGAGAATAGTGTATGAAGAACACCCATGTACAGGCATTTGAATTAATAGAAGAAAGTTCTGATTCAAATTCATGGTTTGTGTTGTTTCTTTGTGTATATTGATAATGTGCTCATGAATGTTTGCTTCTTGTCATGCAATTGCTTTTTATATGTTGTGCATGTGATTTCATGTTTCAATATGAAGTCTAAAGGGGAGATGGAATGAGTTTCAATTATTTCTCTATCTGAGCCAGGAGATTCCTGCAGGTGTGCAGTCGAAAACCATCTGCAAGGAGTGTGTTGATGGAGGCTCAGGTAGTTTAACTCTTGTTCTCATTCACCTAGAAGCAGATTTGGGTTGCTGAAGCCGTACAAGGAGTGTGCAGGCTGAAGAGGAAGTCTCAGTCGTGAGTCTGAGAAGGAAGCTTTGGAGGACTGCTACTGCAGGAGTGCACAGAGTCGAAAGGATTCAACACTTGGGAGTTGTTGAATGATTGCCACGAGGAGCGCGTGCAAGTCCCTCTGAAAGAATCAGAGTGGGAAAGCTCAGGAGGTATAGAACCTTCGTGATATCGTCGAAGGAGAGCACCGAGATCTTGCACCGTGGAATTTTCAAGCAAAAACTACAAGTGCCTGTGTTGGAGGGCAGGTTCTGAGAAGAAATACTTAGCCATTATTAAGAAATATTCAGGAGGAAGGAGTGACGGTCGAGATTCTGTGGGGAAGCTCGGGGAAATCCCGTCAGCCGTTAGATCTAGGGAAGTTACACCGGGGTTAATCCCTAGCAAGTAGAGGAGGAGTCCCGTAGGAGACATCGGGATAGTGGAGTCATCTGTTTTTCAAAGTGTAAGAGAACTGAGACCTTTCGAGTCTCGAAACACCGACGGAGAATCCTAGCCGTCGATATCGGCAGGACACACGTCAGACATCAGGAGAGGAGTCGGGGTTTAATACATCGTCGATTCCAGGAGCGAAGAAATCGTTTCATCAGGATTCACGATCCACGAAATCCCGATAAGCTTAGAACCATCCATCAGCAGGGACACATGTCAGGAGATCCAAGGAAGTCGTGAATCGGAGTATCGGGGTTTCCGGAGACAAGAAACTCTTGCATGTTGGAATCACAATTCGCGATATCCCGACGGGAGCTTTGAACCGTCCATCGGCGAGGATGATATCTGGAGATCTCATGAACTCGAGAGTTCACAGGGTGAGAACCCAAGTATTAGAAACTCCAAGTCACGAAGACGCGAAGTGGCGAGTCACAAAAGTGCGACAAGATTGTATCGGTGTTTCGGCACATCGGGTATCGGGAGTTGGAAGCCCGAGGACTTGGTATCGCTAGTAGCGAAGTTGCGATAGTGCGAAGCCATGATAGAGCAGAAGTCCCGATAGGGGAATGCCAGCGATTTGACTGACACATCGGATCTCGGGGATCCGAGGGTGTAGCGCCCGACTGTTGGACTCGCGAAGTCGCGAGTTCCGTTCCTTCGAAGGTAAATAAGAGAGGATCGAGGAGAGAAGAATCTATGGGTGAGAAAGATCCCCGATAGGGAATCTGAAGAACTTTGGAGTTCTTCGGGCTGAGAACATAAGAAGGTCCTATGTGAGCAGACGTGCCTTGGGTGGCGCATTTGCATCAAGAACACCTCCACCACATCCGACAGGTCCTCCAAACACTGTGGAAACAAAATTTGTGTGCCAATTTGGAGAAGTGCACTGTTGGCATGACCCAGGTTTAGTATCTGAGATACATTATTGATGACTGTGGGGTGCCTGTGGATCCAACCAAGATCTAAGTCATCTAGGATTGGCTAGCCCCGACCACTCTAACAGAGCTTTGTATCTTTCTGGGTCTTGCTAATTTCTACTGCAGGTTCATGTTGGGATTCTCTCATATCACTTGGCCCTTTATTCAAGTCACCAAGGGAGGAGCGAAATAAAAATTATTTTGGTCAATCTCAAACGAAGGCATTCATAGAATTGAAACATCACCTTTTTTGCACCCTAGTGCTCACATTACCAGACTTGCAAAAACCATTCGAGATCGAGACAGATGCCTCTGACTATGCTATTGGGGCAGTTCTTACTCAACATGGGCATCTAGTGGAATATAACAGTGAGACATTGTCTGACATAGTCAGAAAGTATTCCACTTATGACAAATAAATGTATTCCATTGTGCAGGCTTGCCCACAGTGGAAGCATTACATTTTGGGGAAGGAAACGATCATCCACATAAACCACCAACCCTTGTAGTTCATACAGACATAAGGGAAGTTGCAGAATGATCGCCATCAAAAGTGGTCCACATATCTGCAATAGTTTCATTTGAACATCAAGTACAAGAAGGGAAAGACCAATAATGTTGTAGACTGCCTCGACCGATCATCGATCGTGGCGATAACCATCGTTCTCAAATCTTGTGGGAATGAGACTTCTGATTGATTGCTTCTCTACAAGAGTGATCCAGATTTCGGCCACACATATAAGACGCTCTTGGAGGGTAAATGAGTTCCAAATTTTCACCTCCAGGATGCACTACTATGTCACCTGGGACACCTTTGTGTTCCTTCAAGCGAGCATGCCAAGATGATTTGGGAAGCGAACTATAGTTGGGTTGCTGGGCATTTCGGGACTAAGAAAATAGTGGCAGTACTGCAAAATTATTTCTATTGGCCAAACCTTCGACATGATGTCGGGAAGTACATCAGATCTTGTACTGCCTACATCATTGCCAAACCAACAATCAAGAAGAAAGGCCTCTATACTCCACTGCTTACCCCTAGTCGAACTTGGGAATCCATCTCCATGGATTACATGTCGGGCCTTCCTTCTACTAATAATGGAAACTACTGTGTTTTCGTGGTCGTCGACAGATTCTTGAAGATGGCCATTATGGCATCCTGCAAGAAGAAAATCACAATAGAAGCCACTACTAAACTCTTCTTTGAACGAGTGTGGGTACACTTTGGGATGCCACAGTTTATCATCTCAGATCGAGACAGCAGGTTCCTCAATACATTTTTTTCCATCCTCTGGTCAATGCTGAACACCAAACTCACCAAGTCCACAACTTTCCATCCCTAAATTGATGGCCAAACAAAGGTCATCAACAGGATGATCGTACACATTTTGCGCATGTACAACTAAAAGAATCCACGCATATGGGATGGGAGCCTCCACTATGTACAACATAGCTATAATTGGGCCCTCCACAGCTCAATCGACCACAACCCCTTTCAGGTGGGCTTTGAATTCCAGCCACTATGTTCCATTGACGTAGCCATACCATTTGCAGCTACTTAGGCTGATTCGGCTCATGTCCAGTCTGAAGCTGCCAAGGTGAAGAACTTCATTGAGCGCATTCAGCACATTTTCCAATAGTTTCATGACATATTGGACAGAGCCAATGCTAAGTACAAGCCACGACATGATCAACATCGAGTGTGACACAACTTTTAGGTGGGCGACAAAGTGTGTCTACATTTGCAGAAGGAGCGCCTCACTGGACCCCACCGCAAGATTCGCCCACTCCGATATGGGCCATACACCATCCCAAAGGCCGTAGGGGACAATGCCATCGAGCTCAGTATCCCACCATTCCTTTTTCTGCACCCAGTTTTCAATGTGGACCACCTTTGACCTTACTTTCAACCTCTACTAGACACATCTGACATGGCAGAACAACTCACACAAATAGAGTTAAACCGAGAATACATGGAACAAACCACAACTGATCATATTATGGACACATAGATCAAGAACACCCTCTAGCAGAGGATCCAACTATATTGAGTTGTCAAAGTAGGACAACTCCTTCACCAGGTCAAGTGGTTCACCAGGGACCAAGTTCAGCAGAAGTTTCCTCATCTCATGGACGAACTCAACACAATGGGGACCATTGATTCCTAAGGGGGGAGGAATGATTCAAGTGGATATTGGTGGCCACCCACCTATTCCACTTGGACCCCCACAATTGTTTCTTTCAGTTTTTCAGTTTCCTTAATTGTAGCACAATTTACTATTTTTGGCAGTTTTTCGGGTCTAGAACTTCCGGAGCCGTTTTGAGGCCCTAAATGACATTTTTTGGGAAAGGTCAAGAAACATCATTGTCATGTTTTCTTATCTTGCCAAAAATTGTATTCCTCGGATAGATATTTCTAACAATGTATCATATGCAACAAATGGAGATAGTATGCCAAAGTTACGACCCCGGGAAATTGATGTACCAATTTACCGTGACAGGGCCCATATTCTAGCGTTTCATCTCCTAGGGTTCATTTTTTTGGATTTTTAGGGTTTCCATTTTTTCTCAATAATATATAGGGATTCGAGCCTCATTGGAACAAAGATTTCAGAGCCCTATAGCCACCACATCTCTTCTCAGAGATAAGCTACCATCACCCTAGCTAGTTTATTTGTATTCAGTCCATAAACAAATTTTAGTTCTTTGATATTAATGAAATGAAGTGTTATTTCCACTGGATCTTTGTATTCATGGTTATTTGTGTATTATGTTGCCTTCCTACATAAATCTAGATCAGACTTGTATATATCTCAATACATGTTTTGTTGTTGTCTAGTGAGTCTGTCTCGGTTGACTAAGCATATTCACTACATGGCATGAATCAAGTCTGGTGTTAACCAGATACATCAATGATACAATCAGGTGTGGAATAGTCTCATCTGAATCATCACGAATCTTTCTTCTTTAAATCCATCATGGTGGATTTTTCATTCTGTCATACTGAACTTCTTTAATATTTTCACTATATATTTTCCTTGACTCAGGAAAATCTTATCGATCCTCTGTCATACTTCTTGTCCTAAGAAGTAGTGAATTATACTCAGATTCTTCATCTCAAAATTAGAATTCAAGGATTACTTGTATTTCACAATAAGTCTTTTTGAATAAGTCATCAAAATCAGGCTCTTGTCACCAACACTGTAATGATATAGGTTTGGATCAACAACACTCTTGTTGAAATCTAAACTCATCAAGAATCTATCTATCTGATATAGTTTCCAACTCATGGATGGTAGTACGGATGGAAGTGTATCGGGTTTACTAGATCAAGTGTCTCATCATAGACAACTCCCTTTTTGTGTGAGAAACCTCTGGCTATAGATTTTGTTTCATATTTCTCGACACTTCCATCAACTACATGCTTGAACTTATAGATCCACTTGGAAGTTATCACAGACTTCCCTTCTGGTCCCTGAATAATATCTTAGACATCATTCTTTAAGATATATTAGTATTCTTCTGTTATGGAATCTTTTTGTACCTGTTCTCTTGTTTCTTCTTTAAGACAAGGAGGCTCAACATCAATGAAGTGGCTCATGACTGAAGGATAGCTTGAAAATCTCTTTTTCTTTCTCGGGATGTTCCTTGAGAGGCTTGTATGTTTCTCTACCTCTTATAGAGTGACTCTAGGTAACTGTTTTATGCCCTACTGCAATATCTCAGAACATATCAACTAGAGAAACCGGATCAACTGGAATAATGTATGTCTCCCTTTGAACTGCTGAAGGGGGAAAAAGGAATTGTCTCACTGTTAATCACTCTCTGATATTCTATGGATCTTTGAAAAGATATCTCTTCTTCAAGGGAAACATCGTTTCTTCTTGTTCTTGTATGATGAACAAATTAAATATGGTTTGGACTCCCATACTAGGGATAATGGTCCAAATCTTGAGAGCTCCCGTACTACAAATAATATTCTTCATTTATTTGAAAAATGCAATCAACTATAAAATTAGAGATCAATTGATTTACCTAGTTGTAGTCATGTCTTTTTAGAGGAAGTACTTCTCCTCTCTCTTCTCATCACTCTTTTGAGGTGGATATGGATCAATGTTAGCGGTGGAAGCACATTGTCTTCCCTTCTTCCTGGTTGGACAATTTCTTGCAATGTGTCCATACTTGTCGCATCTGAAGCACTGAATTTATGAAACATCTCTTCTTTGATAACCTGGATTGGATGAAGACTTTTCACCCTTAAATATTTTCTTGATATTTCTTTTGAAATTTCCTCCCTTCTTTGTATGAAGTGCAAGAGCATGATTTTCTTTTGAGGAATATTCCACTCCTTTATTTCTAAGTCTAAGTTCTTCTTGAGAGCAATCTGTCAATAGACACTCAAAGGTTGGTGGAGCTTCTCTTCCACTGATACTCTGAATGAAAGGATCCCATGATTTTGGAAGATTCTAGAGAGTGGTTAAGACAAGTTCTCTATTAGACAAGATTTCCCCAATGGTCTCTAACTGTTCTTTAATCTCTGATAGCTTCATAAAGAAGAGTGAAATTGTGTCATCCTTCATCATCTTGATACTTTGAAGTTGGTTCTTTAAGGTAAGAGATATGAGAGTGTTGTCACTTTCAAAAATTCCTTTTAACATTTTATACATATCATGGGTTGTCTTCAGATTGGCAATACGGGGCAAGAGGGGATCTCTTACTGAGAAAATGATTATTTTTCTTGCTTTCACATCTTCTTATTTTCTTATATTCTTCTCTATATTGGTAAATGTGTATGGTAGAGTTTTAGTTGTTACATTCAAGAGGTCATCTTCTTCAAGAGTGACTAGAATCCTTGATTTCCATGGGCTGAAGTTGCCTGTTCCATCAAGCCTATATTCTACTAATGTTCCGTTCTTCATTTGATTGGTTTCTTCGAACACTTGCTGAATGGATTTTGAAAAACTAATGATTAGGTTGAATTAGAAACCTTGGATTATTTTGATTTATGAGTGCCAATAATCAATTTGGTAGTATCAATGATATTCTTTCTCATTCAAGAAAAACGTTTCTTTAGAAACCCTAGAATTAATATTCTGCAGGAATTTTCGGCACCCTTGAAACCCTAGGTCCAAAAATCAAAATTTCTCGAAATTTGGTTTTGAGAGATTCAGGAGATGCGTTGGAAGAGGTCGTACTCTTTTATGCCAAAAATAGCCCCAACGTTCAAGTATTAAGAGTTGAATCACCATTGAGAAGGAGGTCATACGTAATTTTGTGGAATCCCTAAGAGGGTCGTACGGTTCTGCAGAAGAGGAGGGATGACTGATAAAATATTGTAGCTTGTGCAAAGGGTTCTTCAATATCTATGCTATGATACCATGTATATTTTTCAATAAGCTAGGTTAAGCATGAAGTTTGTTCCATTTTATCATTTAACTATAACCATAAATGTTGCAGCAATCAAGATCACAAGAAGAAGCACCATGCACAAGAACACAAAATGTATCCTGGGAAACCCTTCTCAACAAGGGAAGAAAACCCAGCCAAATCCTTTGCTATATTCTTCAAGAGAAAGGCCTTCACCTCCAAGAAAGACCTAGCACACAAGAGGGTGCTTAAACCCTAGAAGACTAGCGCTCAAGAGAGGTGCGCACTTCTTCCAAGTAAATGTACTTGCTAAAATTTCCAAACTCACTTGAATGATATGATTCCACAATGGGAAATTTCCCTTTAATTATATTAGACTTGTCCTATCAACTGAAGTGTCTATTGGCTCAACAGGGCCGACCTCTCTAAGTCATATTATAATAATAATTATTATAATTAATATTATCTAGATTAATTATCTTTTACATTTA
>JZKD02S1827313.1:535380-547202 GCA_000966675.3 Picea glauca | reverse complement strand
CAATGCAAAACTGGAGAAACATTGGTTGTTTTATATTATTGGCGAGGAAGGTAAACATTGGAGCCATTCATTGTCGTTTTGAGTACAGAAATTCTAAGGGATGTCACAACAACATATTTATGTTTATAGGAAGGTGGCGTCTACTCTTGCAGAACTTTTTCGGCCAAACCAAAAAAATCATAAAATTTATGCCATTGCATTAGAGGGGACTGAGGAGGAGGCGGCTTGCATCTGGCCAAGAGACACAGAAACATATTGTGAAAGTATTATGGCGAAACTTTCCAACAACCGAATCCCTTGATAACAATACAACATGATTAGAACACAATAAAATACTAGTCATGTTTCTATTATTCTCTTGCAGAAGAAACCTCAGGCTGTCTTTTTCAATTGTTGGCCAATCATTGTTGTTTTTATTTATTGTGAGCAAGCCATAGCGTGTAGTGAGATTTGATCATAACATGGTGTTGGAGCCGCCTTTATCAGCCTTTTCAATTTTCAATTTTTTATTTTGTGAAGTGGAAAGCTAGTCTTAAATTTTTCTTTATTTTCCCCAAAATCTCAGAAATCTCATCACGCATGCAGCGATGGTTATCATACTCTTAAGGCAAGATTTTTTTTTACCGCGAGACCCTTGCTTTAATTACACAGGTTAATGTTAAGGGGTAAAAGTTTAGCCGTGGTTAAGCTGTGTCGGGAATTCGCAACTCGGCATGTTTTTCCCCCATAAACTTACTTTCGAAGCCCCGAGTCACGAAGTTACGATATTACTTAAATAACGGTTAATTAAAACACTTAATCCGGTTTTATCTTCTAATTTAAATAGATCACAACATCTTGATCTTGTGATTTCGCGAATTGGCACATGCTCCTCCCGGAAGCTATACCTTTGAAGCCCCGAGTCGCGAAGTCGCAATGTAAATCAAAGCATGATTAATTAAACCTTTAATGCTAGTTACGATCTTGCTTAACTAAAGCTAATCATCACAATCTCGAGTTTTAGAGGCTCGAAGGGTTAGAGTGAAAACTCCTGATAAGGCGAACATCGAAAACTTGTTTAAACTATAAGAAAGCCTAATTAATTAAGTTAAGCCAGCATAATCAGTGTTTTAAAACAAAAAATAATATGCATAGTCTACGGGGTAATTTTAAATTTTCCTTGCGTGAACTTGCATTACGAACCGTCGAAATTTATGACATTAATTGGAAATGAGGCGAAGCGACAAGTAAGGATATGGTTTTTATTACTAAATCTATATTTAAGAATGATTTGACCGTTCTGTTCCTAAGGACGACCAAGTTTTAAATGGTCGAAGATATAGATCATTTTATTTGTTTTCACAAAACTCATTTCTATTTTACACAGATAAAACTTTACTCAAGAAACTGATTTCTGTATGTATACATATTTTTATCGCAGAAGAGCTAAATCAAAATCCCCTGTCATGGCCCCATGAAAAGTGTCCAAGGCAAGTGTTGAGATTTCAGGACAAGGTTTGGACAATGTTTCTAATACTTCACCTCGAAGTGTCGACTCTATCAGGACCTGGTCATATATTTCTGAGGTTCTGCAGTTTGAATTGGTAGACTGTTTGGATGATTCCAGTGACAATGAGAAGGACGACCTAGCCACCAAATATAAGATCGTCGTCCAGGATGAAATGCATAAAGTAGCGGCCAGGCCACATCTGCTTCCTTACTACGATATGTTCCGATGGGCATTAGACAATGTGGATATATGAGCAGAGGGTCACCATTGGGACTTTCAGACTAGAACAATTACAGACTATGTACAAGTTGCCAAACGCGTCAAACTTCACATAGAATGCCAAGTTTCTGGAGAATTTTAAACAGAAGGAATGTGTGTAATATTACAAGAGTCTATCTGATTTAATCAAGGATTGGGTTTCACACCCTGCGAAATTCAGGGTGGATAGTAATGGTGTCTATTCAATCTCTTCTTTGGAACCACAGTTCAAATATATAGCTATGATGACCTACAGATTATATGGGAGAGAGGACACCACACATTTCTTCTTCCAGTGGGTGCCTCTAATACATATAGTCGCCGAAGGATTTTCTTTCGACTGGGCTAAACTATTGTCTGATAGTTTGACCAGTTGGGTTACAGAATATCAAGCGTAGAGGGTGAGTAGGAAAGCTGCTTCATTCTTTATGTCCGCGTATATCATGGACGCCGTGTGTTTCATGATGCCTTTTCCCTTAATGAGCTAGAGCTGGACTCCATTGGAGGTTGATCCCATCGACGTCTACCATTCAAAGATTTGGGAGGACAAAGCTTCAGATTTTTTGTATGAAATTCTTAACTGGGTAATGGTACCGCTGCATGTTACTATCTTTGGTCACCCACCACCTATGATCTCAGAGAACATCGCGGTAAATCTGAGTAGTATAGCTGACTGGTATGTAGAAGAAAAATTTTCATACCTCAGGGTCTTCGGCGCTTCTGTTCCTCCGCATGCCTTACCATTATTCATACAAAATAGGCTGGCTTGTCGTGAGATTGCTAGGCAAAACGTACTTGGTGGTGTAAGCAAGGAACTTAAGGGATATTCGAAGAAGGTATGGACACCATTTACTATTCATTTGAATTCCTATTCTTTGTTAGATTTCGGGCATGCAAAAGATGAGGCAACAACCCTGGAAGACATTAAATTGGTTCATATCAAATTCAAGAAGCACGATCCACACAGGGTCATGAGTAATCACTTAGCCATTTGTGGACTTAAAATATTCGAGCACGAAAATTCACCCCAGGATGACATTTTTCGAGGCACAAGATCTTATGCCGAGGTTTTGGCTCGAATACAAGCCCTGTCACCCAAAGAGAGGGCCGATGTTTTAAAATTCCAAGAACATTGGCGGAGTTGCCTTCTCCCAGTATAACGGGGTGAGAATCCAACAACCATAGAGGTGTAGCAAATAGAAGCCAAAGGCTCCAAAGACTTAGCACCCAGCCAAGAAAAACACCAGGACAAGAAAGAACAAACTAGGGCCTCGAAATAAGAAGTAAAGGCATCCAATCCGCCAAAAAAGCTGACCCCAGTTGTCATTCCGGGCCAATCATCGAAGAAGACCGGAAATCCCATCGCCTTTATTACCCCCCTACAGTCCACTAAAGGGACCACAGAGGCGGGTTGGATTTTCAGTGAAGAATTAAGACCTATAAATATGGAAGAGCCTCCTCCAAATGAGTTCTTTTTTGATAAAAAGAGAAAAGTTGTGGTAAAAAGAGAATTCTATCAAGAAGCAAGATCAACGGCCAAGAACTTTAAGGTATTGACCAAAGGGAAAGATATGAAAAAAGAAGGGTTTGTGACAGAAATAGCAGGAACATTGGGAGTGTTTGCTATGGGAAACCAATACTCAGTCGGGGTGTTGAAGAATTAGTTAAAGAAGAAGAATCACCTAATCAAAACGTTAGAAGCTAAATTAGCCACAGTAGAGGAAGCTGCCAAATGACAGGCGAATACAGGAATAGAGCAGGCAACGATAGCTGATAAAAGGGAAATCGAATAGCTCAAAGATGATTTTGAACAAGCAGAGCTGGCGGTTAAGACCAGCCAAATCCAGGTGGGCCAGCAAAGAGACTGGATAGAACAACTACAATCTAGGTTAGAATTCGCCGAAATCCAGGCTATCAATATCGAGATATTTCAATCCCAAGCTATGGAAATTCGGAGTAGAGTTTCTGTAGCCCAGCGAAGCTTACTTGCCAAGGTGGAGACTGTTCAGAACAATATTTTACTTATTGATCAAGTATCAGAAAATATATCTCTTAGAGAAAAGGAAGTTGGGACGCCTCGGGTTGCATTCCAATAGGCTATAATAGCTGCGAAAAAAGGGGAAACACGAAGTAGTTCCAAGTTTTCCATTCCGGAATAGACCCACGGCAATGTTTTACTGAAAGAATGGGAGTGCAGCATATCAGAAGGCAAACAACAAGTCAAGAAGGTAAGGAAATCATGTGAAGAGACTTTCGGCACTATAGACGAAAGTCTGTTGGGCATCGATGGTGAAAGCAATGCCGAGACAGTAAGCCAAATGAATATAGCAAAATTATTCCTCAGTATAAATGAGGATGAAGGAAGAGATTCGGTCGAAGTCTCACAAATAACACATGTAGACATATTTCAAATAGATAAATGGTTGATTAAGCCAAGTTTACGATTATGTGCTATCGACGTCCAAGGTCGAAAGATGGAAGAAAGGTTTCCATAATTGGTAAATGATTGTTATACTGTTGAGGCCAATTGCCAAGCGAAACCTTCCAAATTGATATCTCAATTGATGGAAAAATGTGTCACCTATACCAAGCAGGCAAGGGGACATGTTTCTGGTACTAGATAAAGATAGAGATAAAATAAAAATGGTTGATCTTCTTCTTGTTGTAACTGAAGACCCTGGAATGATTGAGATTCCATCATATGTAAATCTGTATAAATATACAATAGGAAGAAAGAACAAAGGTTGGACCTTTTTGGGTCGATTGTAATAGAGGCTTTCTCCCTTAAGAATTAATATAAAACAAATCCAAAGATTCTCGATTCCGTCACAACTGTGTTATGAGTTTGTTTCCTTGTATTTCATATTCAATTTCATTTCATATATGTATCTCATGAATGTTTATCTATAACTTAGTAAAACTTCTACTGTAGTGAATCAATTTTAGTTTTCTATATTGTTTACCATTTTTCCTCTGTATCGGCTATCAGCAGGTACAAGACCAGTGAACACTTTATATTTCTATATCTATTTTATGCTTCATCAGGTTATTTCTTAATATTTTTCTTCTTTTGTTTACAAGTGAGATTCTCCCTTGATAGGAGCCTCACATAATAGATAGATTAATGTTTTCTTACACCTCATACATATTTATCAAAATATAACTCAGTTATGGGAAAGGTCCTTTTTTTTTCACCCTATCTTCACTACCAGAGCTATAAACTCTCCTTTATACGACCGAAATCGAGACAACATCTCAAAAAACCTTGAAATTTTTCTTATTTTTTCTGTTTCTCTATGACTGTCCCTGTGACAAGACAGCCTGATATCGAACCCGGATTATCATACCAAACACATATTGCCTTGAACCTTTTCGATACTATTATTAAAACAACCATTACCTAGGTAGAACTTGAACGTTCATGGGTTGCGATCGAAAGGGACATAAACATCTAGGAACAGTTGGAAGCTAGACAACGACAACCTAGAAATCAACCCTAGCTTCTCCTGCCGAAGGTTAATACTTCTTCCTTCTTTTCTCCTTAATCACTTTCGGATGCCTAGACACTGTACTTCTAATCCTTAAGTATAGACTCTGGAACAACATCTTTTTGGCGTCGTTGTTGGGGACCGAAGTTATGAAACCTTTTTCCCTGGGAAAATGACAGTTTTCGTTGAAAGTTTCACCCTTTGATAGTGAACAAAGAGTGAGAACCTTTAAAGGATTTATAATATTTCACTTGGTGACTCCACGAATAATAAGCTGGCATACGGTCGAAGGAATACCAGGCAAAACCTCGATGGTAAACAGATCACGCCCATTACTGATCCCAGGAATATTTTAAAGGTGAGAGGCTCTCTTAAGCCAACCGTTGCAGTCTATTAGCTTAAGAACCCATAACGGAAGACCAAGAGTTATTCTGAACCTTCAACTTCATGAAGTCCACCTTTTGACACCAACAACCTAACATCAACCTACTCCGAAGTTAGAAGTGAAATCCATCCGATAACCTCCATAGTACACAAAGGAAAAAGCCCTGCAAAATATTTGTCAGCAGTTGATATACCGTCAACTCTTCAGTTAAATTTCGCGAACTCACCCAGTCTCGAAGAATATATTACACACTCAGATTCCATGCCTGTTGGTTCCCCTGATTACATCTCTTTCAAATCTGAGGAGCCAAGCCCTCACATCCCTTACCACTCATCCTTGTATTTTTCTCCCCACGAAGAAACTAAAGATTCAACTTTAGTATTCCATATCCCCCTTTACAACACACCGTTCTATTTTCCACTAATATCGATGGTAGCCATCGGAGGAGGAGGTGGAGGGGTTGTCAGAGGAGGATGTGGGGGTGCTCCTGGAGGAGGAGCTGGAGTTCAAGGGCCTCTTCCCCCTCCCAGAGTGTTCGCTAAAGTGGTGGCGAGATACGCTCCTTTGGTCTTGCCCGTTCCTCTACACGACCTTCCCGAAAATTATATAAATAATTTGCCAAAATTTACTAGGGAAGGAGATCTAACCGCGGTCAAACACATAAACTTATTTGATCAATTCGTAGACATCCTAGGTCTCAAACATGAAGATGTGTATTCGAGGATTTTCGTCCAAAATTTCGAATGTCAGGTCCGAACTTGGTTTCAGAGTCTGCCTGCAGGATCTATCCTGTCCTATGATGCCTTAGGAGATGCTTTCCTTAGACAATGGGGTGAAAGAAAGGACCACTTATACTATTTGACTGAGTTTGGGTCTTTAAGAAAAAATAATTCAGAAACAGTTATGGAGTTTATTCAAAGATTCAATAAACTGTATAACAAGATCCCAACCGAGGTTAAACCGTCCCAATCCACAACCAAAGTAACTTTCGCGGGAGCTTTCAAACTAGATTTTGCACTTCTTTTAATGGAAAGAAGGGGAACTACTTTAAACCGAATGAAAGATGATGTTGTAGAAATTGAATCGAATATGATGGTTTCTGGTAAGTTGAAAGCTAAAGTAGAAGTGGGAAATCGATAATTCATATGATTTAGAGAACAAGCGGGACCATCAAGGTCTAATAGATACACATATGACAAAGTAGATGATATGGCTAGAGTAATTAAGGAACTATCAAATAAGATTTCCAGGATGGAGCTGGAACATGCCAAAGTCGATTCTTTTGCCAAAAATGATTTCAAGAGGAATCCCAATCCCCCAAACCAACAAAGACAGATAAAAAACGAAGATCAGAAGATACAAAATCCCCTAAAGAATGAAAAATTTATAGGAGGGAATGATCTCCAAGATTTCAAAGATTTGGATGATGATGTCACAAACTTGGGTGATGACTGCACACAACCTTACCTGACTAAGGAGGATTATGAAAAGTCCCTGAAAACTCAACAATATTCTATTAAAGGTAAAGACAGAGATTATACCGGCCTTTGTAGCTATCAAGAAGTAACCGATACGATAATGGCTGAGGTCCAACCTAGGTACAACTTGAGATCTAAGAGTAAGCCCATTTCAACTACTCAACCTAAGAAAATTCTCCCAAGAGGTCAAACTTATGAGCCTACTCTGGAAGAAATCATGTTACCTAATAACAAAGCGAAAGTGGTACATGCGCAAGACCCTGAAGTGAAGAAGATTGAGACCCAAACAGAGGAAACATAAGCAGATAATACAAATACACCTTTGACCAAAATCACGAGTAATAAGTCAGTCCAAACAAATAAGTTAGAGAAGAAGGATTCTGAAGTCTCATCTAAAGAAACAGACAAGGTTAGCGGAGTTTTCAGTTTCAAAAATAAGATAAATAAAATTAAGATACCAATTCCTCTGGTAGAATTAGCAAAAAACCCAGTATATCGAAAGAAGATTACCAAAGTGATAGGCATTTCAGAGATAGAAAGCCAATTTGACGTTTTAAATTTGGAAGATGATAAGCCTAGTATCAATTTTGGTCCACATTTTGAAGGAGCCAGAGACACCATTGCTCCCTTTTATATCACCTTAAACGTGCATGATCGACTGTTACATAACTGCATGTTGGACTCTGGAGCCTCACATAATGTGATGCCTAAAATTATTATGGACAGACTCGGCCTCTAGATCACCAGACCTTATGGAGATCTCTACTCTTTTGATTCTAGAAGAGTTAAGTGCATGGGAATGATAAAGGATTTAGTAGTCACCCTTGCACAGGTCCTGGTTAAGAGTGTTTTGATGGATGTAGTTATCACTGATATTCCCCCTAAGTACGGCTTACTATTGTCTAGGTTGTGGGGAGCCAAGCTTGGGGGGCCTCTTCAACTAGATATGACGTATGCCACAATTCCTGTGTTTGGTGGGAAACTTACTCGGTTATACAGAGAGACAAGGTTAGCATATACAGTAAGCGATCCTCAAAATCCTGACAATTTCCCCATTTACATTGCAGATCAAGATTTAGGAAATTGTATCTTATCTTTTGACAACAATTTAGATAGTTGCACAGAGGAAAATGATATAGAGCAGGAAGAGCCAGGAAACATGACTAGAGATGTGTGTAACACTGGTATCTGGAAAAAAAAAATTGACGGTGCCCTGTCATGCGAAGGAGCTAGTCGAAGAGTTTTTTTTGTGGCACCCGAAGAAAAATTTGTTGTCCCCTTTTCTTACAGACTTCAGTGGGATATAGATTATACTAATAACGTATGTGAATATGAAGCCCTATTCCTAGGATTAGAGGCTTCTAGGAAGATAAACATAAAAAACCTAGAGGTATACAGAGATGCGGAGTTGATAGTCAAACAAATAAATCGGCAATACCAGGCCAAGCACCCAAGATTAAGATCATACAGAAATTGTGCCTGGGATCTAATGGAAAACTTTTTCTCGTCTGTAAATGTCCACTTCATCCTGCATGCAGAAAACTTGCAAGCTGATGCATTAGCTAAAGAAGCTTCGACTTTCACTCCTCCTACAACCTTTAAATTGAAGTATCATATAGAGGTAAGACACATACCATCTATACCAAACAATATACAACACTGGCAGGTTTTTGAGGATGGTGAACAAATTAGGAAGTTTCTTGAAGCAGTAGGCGATTTTTCCAAAACTCACATAGATCAAGAAAATTAGAACAATCATATATGGATCATGCAAGAAGGGGAGGACCGTCAAGAGTTCCAGGAAAAAATCACAAATCATCATATGTTGGTCCTAAAAAATAACCAGATTTCGAAAGGACTAATCCCTCTCGAAAGATTGTTTGATCAAAATGACGTGCCTATAAAATCCAACTTACAACCCCAACCAGAAGAAGTGGAAGACTGTGACATAGGAACCAAAGAAGAATCCAGGATCGTAAAAATATCTAAACTCCTCCCTCCTGAAATGAAAGGCAAGTATAAGGACCTACTCGGACAATATAAAGACATTTTCCCCTGGTCTTATGATGAGCTAAGAACCTACGACACTACCGTAATCGATCACAAGATACCTCTAAAGCTTGGGGTCAAACCTTTTAGACAAAATCTTAGGCAGATCAACCCCATTTTATTTCCTATGGTCGAAAGAGAAGTTAAGAAGCTTTTAGATGTGAGAATAATAGTACCTCTGATATATTCCGACTGGGTGGCAAACCTAGTCCCTATCATAAAGAAGAGTGGGGAAATTAGACTGTGTGTGGATTTTAGAAACCTAAATAAGTCCTCTCTTAAGGACAACTATCTGCTGCCTAAAATGGATCATGTGCTAGAAAAGGTAGTTGGAGCGAACATAATGTCTATGATTGACGGTTTTTTCGGATATAATCAAATTTCCATGAATGAACAAGATAAAGAAAAGATAGCTTTCACTACCCCTTGGGGGTACATTCATGTATGATAGAATGCCTTTTGGTTTGATGAATGTAGGGGACACTTTCTAATGCACTATGGACATCACTTTCATCGGTGAGAGAGATAAGTTCGTAGTCATATATCTTGATGATCTGATGGTTTTCTCTAAATCCGACGAAGAGCATTTGATACATCTTAAACAGACATTCGAAAAATGTCGCAGATTTGGTCTGTCCTTAAATCCCAAGAAATCACACTTCACCATGCAAGAAGGTAAACTTTTGGGCCATATTGTGTCTAAGGACGGAATTAAAATTGATCCTAAGATGGTTGAAGCGAGAGACACTATAAACATTCCTAGAAATGTAAAAGAAATTCAATCATTCTTAGGAAAAATAATTTTTTTAAGAAGATTTATCCCAAATTTCGCTGAAATTGTAAAATTGATCACAGGTATGTTGAAAAAGAACAATGAATTAAAGTGGACAATAGATGCCAAAGCATCATTCACCCATATTAAGAAAGTCATAAGCGAAGCACCTGTGTTGGCAAGCCCCGATTACCTAAAAGAATTTCTTATTTTCTCATTTGTCTTCGAACACACGCTTGTTGCGGTGCTCCAAAAAAATGAAGAAGGTTTCGAACAACCGATCGCTTTTTTCAGCAAGAGTCTTAGAGATGCGGAACTAAAATATGATATAATATAAAAGAAAGCATACGCCATGGTAAAAGTGCTAAAGGCATTCAGAACATACGTATTACACTCCAAGGTAATTGCGTACGTACCTACCAGTTCTGTGAAAGATATTTTGGTACAACCAGACAGCGATGGAAAAAGAGGACAATGGCTTGCCAAGATTCAATAATTTGACTTAGAAATCAAACCGACTAAACTAGTAAAGGGACAAGGCCTGGCTAAACTTTTAGCTAAATCGAATTTCAAAGCTCTAGGTATAAATTGCCTGCAAGAATGTGAAGAAGGCATATACGTAAATGAGCTCGAGGAGCAAACAAATCCAATCAAGATCGAAGAGAAGTTTGTATCATCAGACTGGTATAGAAACATAGTATCCTACCTGCTGACTCTAAAATGCCCGAGCGAACTAGCACCATCAAAAGCCAGGACATTAAAGCTTCATGCGGTCAAGTATTGTATTTCTGAAAATCAATTATATTGGAAAGACCCACTCGGTTTCTTGTTAGTCTTATTAGTCGAATCAGAAACAGAGGGGGTTATAAGTGAATTTCACGAAGGAGTGTGTGGGGGACATCATGCTTGGAGGGCCACAGCTTATAAAATTCTAAGAGATGGGTATTATTGGCCAAAACTTTTTTCAGATGTTAATGCCAAGGTCCGAGCGTGTAACTCCTGTCAACTATTTGTAGGCAAACATAAAATCTCGACGCTACCTTTAGTTTCGGTAAAAACTAAAGCCCCTTTTCAACAATGGAATTTAGATTTTATAGGCGAGATTAATCCACATTCTAGCACCCAACACAAGTGAATCTTAACTTCCACAGATTACTTCATTAAAAGGGTGGAAGCTATTCCAACTAGAAGGGAAACATACTCGGTGGTAATGGATTTCTTAGAAGACAATATTTTGTCTAGATTTGGCTGCCCCCAAAAGATAGTCACATATAATGTCAAAGCTTTCAAATCTATGGCTATAATCAGTTTTTGCCAAAAATATAATATCGTACTTGGCCATTCCACAGCTTATTACCCCCAAGGAAATGGGTTGGCCAAGTTGTCTAACAAGAGGCTGATAAATATAATTAAGAAAGTGTTGGATGAAAACAAAAAGTATTGGCATGTGCATTTAAAATATACCTTGTGGGTGAATCGCATAGGCCCTAAAAATTCTATCGACATTTCCCCTTTTCAAATGGTGTATGGGACAGATGCAGTATTACCTATAAATCTAGCATTTCCTGTGATGAAATTATGGCAAGATGAGAAAGAAGAACCTAATCACGTCACCAGAAGGATAAATCAGCTAATTGAAGTTCAACAACATAGGGTCAACATAGATGAAAGGTTGTAGAAGTACCAAGATGACATGAAAGTGTTATTCGACCATAAGGCAAAGGACAGAGATTTCCTCCCAGGTGATTTAGTATTAAGGTGGGATGCTAGGAGGGAAGAAGCAACGAAACATGGTAAATTTGATCACCTTTGGTATGGGCAATTCAGAGTCTCAACTCCCGAAGGAAAAAATTCTTTCCTATTAGAAAATCTAGATGGTGAAATCCTCAATGCCCCTGTCAAC
>JZKD02S1827313.1:503484-514210 GCA_000966675.3 Picea glauca | reverse complement strand
CCTATCTCCCCACTGCCTTAGGAAAGCACTATCTAGAGCTTCAATCCCAGCAATAGATACGGGAGTCAATCCTCTAAACCACTTCCTCACCTCGCCATCCAGACTCTGGACGAAGACCCTCATCCAGACATCTTCATTTTCAATATTGAGGTTGTCTGCATAACTGTAGAAAGCAGCCAGGTTCTCTTCAGCAGTTATGTCTCCTTCCCTAGTAAACATGGGCATGTACTTCAAGTAATCTCCAATAGGGAGAGGGTTCATAGGATGGGGTAGGACTAAGGGAGCGTATCTGGCAGCGACTATGGCGTCCATTCTATTCAAAGGGGGATTAGCACCAGCCATAGGGATATTAGGTGGAGGAGAATTGGGAGGAGAAGGAGTTCGCAAAGGAGTTATTGAGAATGAGTCTCAAAGTGGAGTAGGAAACAAGAGGTGTTTTACGGAGAAGGCTATCGAGCTCAAGTCAGTGGGTGCTCCTCCTTGCATAGGAGTGGTTAAGCTAGGTGTAGGTAAATCTTCTACGGTCTTGGGTCTACGCCAAGGTATAGTTTTAGGGGAGAGGGGAGTGACAAGGTCTTGACCCTCTGGTCCCAAACCAGGAGAGGAAACCTCGACAGGAACACTCCCAAAATTTAGGAAACGAGAAACTGCAGATACAGGCCTATCGGGAAACTGAGGAGGAGAAAAAGGAGCTCCCACAGAAGGATGTGGTGGATTACCTGGTTCAGTGATGGATGCTTCTTCTTCAGAGGCCTTTCCCTTTCTGAGCACCGCCTCTGGATCTGTTTTAGTCGTAGCTAGAGGCAGCTGTGGATGAGACCACATATGCCTGCCTCTGAAAGCCACAATTAACAGAGAAGGTTCTCCCCAACGAAGTCATCAAAATGGAGTCGCCAGGTGCAAATTAGAAATCTTGAAAGGATCTGATAATCCAATGCACCTTCGGATTCAGAGTCTCAATGTCGTTCTACACAGGGAAAATCTTCAATTTCGTCCCCGGCAACAATGCCATAAATGTTAGCTCTGGAAGTCACTCCTAGATTGCTTGCAGGAGCAGATCCCAATGCCCATCAGTTTAATGTCACAATTTGATAAATGGGCAATCAAATGGGTAGAGACTCGAGGAGATATCACTCTAACTCGGGGATTAGATCTGGTACGTAAAGAAAAAAGGAGGTCTGGAATCCTAACTTCAGCCAGTGGGTTGGTTAAAAAATGAGTAGGTGGAAGACTTAGTAAGAAATGTGAACAAACAACTCTGGGCAACAGGATTGCAATGGTTTGTAGGGGAAAAAATCTGAACGCAAGATGCTCCTGGTTCAGGGCTTCAAGAAACTGAATAGAAGACTTGACTGGATCCTCCAATTCCAAGTCATTCAGCGTTAAGGAAATCATAAAAACCGATTAGAGACTCCGTAACTATTACAGTGATCCATTACAACATCATCCTATAACAGCTACAACTCAACTGGATCCTCCAATTCCAAGCTGCTCTAACACAGTGTAAACAAAGACATGAAAGAAACTGGCATTCATAAGGCAAGAAGTCTCAAAAGTTTATAAATAACCAGAAAGTAGTGCTTCATTAAAGTTTTACAACCGGGAGCTCTGCTCAACCATCGATCCTTCCAAAAATACAAAAAATCAACCTATATACTCAGGAAAATTCGCCTAACAGAGGTGTCCCTAGTGACTCACAGCTTGATGTCCCTTCAGTCAAACTCGTATTGATATCTTCCTCGAAACGCCATCTTAACTAAGCATGGCCCCTGCAAAGAGGGTAGTTGAGCCATTAAGTGCTGAGCTAGCATGCGCATACTTCTTTGTTGAGTTGAAGACTTTAGCATGGAGCCTTTAAGAAAATTGATACACAAGACCTCCTCGGTCAAATAGCTTGCCAGACCTCCCATCCCTTCACTTAATGAACGAAAGGAAGCTTCAACCACCCACTCTTGTCATCATTTACTTCAGGCGAGAAACAATATGGAGATCGGATCCGATGGCGCTTGGAGACTGCGATGATCCTTTCTGTAACTGAACTCAGTGCTTCGGCCTTCTTTACACAGCTTCTCTCTTTCTCCAATTGACCATGGACTGTGTCCACGTGCCTATTCCCATGGTGCTTTTCAGCATTCGCGAGTATGTAGGGGCTGCTCCTTGCTCCTCGAAATCGCGATGAGCGATATGCCGAGACGACTCGATCTGGTGCCATGCGTCCTTCAAATCCAACGGTTCTAAACTCATCCGATGCTGCAGTGGGCCCCAGGTCCTGAATGCTCTCGCTACTTCGCATATCAGGACATGATGGAACTGTCTTTTGCACGTTGAAACCGCGATGTGCAAAAAGGCGGGGAGCTTAATCGCACGCCAGGTGTCTGCTTCAAATGGATGGTTGAGATTTCCCCCTTGATACTGTGGGCCCAATCTTTAAAAGTTCTTTCCCTTTCGCAATTCGTGAGTTCGTGGGTCAAAGACCCTCGGCTCCGCTTTGTAAACTCTTGATCGCCGAGATGGCAATATGGGTCGGGCCCTCTTTCTGGTCGGTGCTCTCTGCATGTAACCGTCGGCTAGAGCCCAGACACTAACACCTCTGGAAACTCGCGGCTTTGCGAACTGGAGTATCAAACTCTGGCACTCTCCCCTCGCGAAGTCCCGAGACGCGATGGTCAGTGAAGGCTGACCCCCTCTGGGCACCTTTTCGCAACTCGGGATCCCGCGCAATCAAAAGGATATGGCCCGCCCTTCGAACTCACGAACCCCGAACTTTGAGAGATAACACTGTGCTTGAACTTCTTGCGATCAACGACCCTCGTAACTTCGTGAGTGCCTCCTGAAGGATTCCGACTGTTGAATTCCTTAAAAATTTAAGCACTATGCTTGACACGACTTGGTTAGTCTACAATTACCCATCAATCGTTGTTCTACTCTATCGCTGAATCCTTTCCATTGAAGAATGAAATGCCCGCTTGCTTGACCTGCTACTTGAAAAAACAAGGATTCTCCCGAGCTGCGCTTGATCACTTCTTGCAACTTGTAGATCCGAATGCTCTCGAGCCCATGACAAGAATTATTGCTAACATGTCGTAATTTGCACAATAAAAACCCAAAAAGAACTGAACAAACAAAATTAGTAATCCAGCGACCGATCACTGAATTAATGCACTGAACAAACAAAAATACACTCTTCATACACGCATGCAAGATTTCATCCAGATGCAACTCCCCCTACCATTAATTTGACTCCATATGCAAGGTTTTCTCTTAGATTGCAACTGAATTAATTTGACTATGATAGCCATTATATAAGGGAATTGACTTGCATCTCAGTATTGAATGTATATGTATACATCTGCTTCCATTCTGGGCTATCATTGTCAATATGGAAGCCAGTTTGTCAATTTTTAAGGTTGAGTGATACAAACATATCCCTTATCGCTAATGAGAACGCTTCCATTGAGCTATGTAGCTTGTCACTCTGAATGCTACAACGATCTCATTATGTTTAATTGAAAAATGCACAATAACGATTAACAGTACTCTGAATAAATAATAATAAGAATGGATATCGAGCCGAATACAAATAATCCAAATGCATACTAATCAAACACACAATAATGTGAATACATAATGATCCAAATACCTAATAACCATGGATAGTAATCTCAATGCAGGTTGATCGATTGAAACTGAATTAAATGGTGAAGGAATTATAAAATATGAATGCATATAAATATGAACTATAAAATCTTAATGCATATAAATATGAACTATAAAATCTTAATGTACTGAGAGTTAGTTGAAATTCAAACGCCACTGTTCTCCACTTGGCAGCACTCGCCACGGCTCTCCACCTAGAAACACATGATTTAATTGAACCTAGGCCATATTGGCATAACGCCATTTCACGTTTCACATCCCAACTAACGCCCGCTGCAACTCAAACATGCCCCAAATATATATAATACGTGGTATCACGTTGAGGTGATGTCTTCTAATCAACCAAACATGGCAATAAATTTTGTTAATTACTTAACCTTGGTAATCAGATGGTTGGATAGTAATTCCTTAACATGATTTGGTAAATGTGAAAAAGTAAACAAGTAACTGATGCATTTATAAATGCAAGGAAGTTATGTTATGGAGGTTAAATCTTATGTTATGGAGATTAAATCTTATTCATTGATTTAAGTGTAAGACAAAGAATATGCCAGCATCTTTAATTCTTGGCCATAAGATTGGAATTTGTGATTAAAAGCTTCAGTAAACCATCGATTCCAATAGGGTGTAACTAGCACAACTCATTGTTGTGAACGCAGAATATGAAACAAAGAATATGAAATGAAGAATATGAAACCACTGAAGAATATGAAAACGTGACACAAATGTAAATCTAATACTGTAAAATGATAAAAAGTTAATAGTGGAGTAAATTTGTAATTTCAATTAAGTTTGTTAATCATTTGAACATGGCAATTAGATGGTCACACAGTGATTTCTTAATCATATTAAGTAAATGTTAAAAAGTAAAAAGGTTAACAAAAGCTTTTAAAAATGCTAGAAAGTTATGAGCATAAGATATGGTTGATTGATTTGGAAGAACAACTAAGAATATGCTAACATATTCAATTGATAACCATACTATTAATGATACATTAATGTAATTTATAAATTATTTAAGTATTAGTTTACATTATTAACCAATACATTATTAAAGTGCTAATAAATTAATAATATATAACAATAATACATTAATAAAGTACTATTAAGGCAAAACATTAAAAAAATATTAATACACTATTAAAGTAATACATTATCAATACATTATTAAAGTATTAATACATTAAAAATACATTATTACAAAAATCCTTTAAAGTGTTAGTTAATTAATTAATCCATTGATAAAATATTATTAATTAAAACATTAATATATTAATAAGATATTATTAATTAGTCCCCGAGGTGTGGGACAGTTGGTGACGGAGTGTGTTGTTAAGCCACTCCGTGATGTTAAAGTCACCGGTTCGAAACCTGCGGGGACAAAAAATCCAACCATGTTAAGGGTTGGTGTGGCTCAGGCAGAGTGCGATCCTTGGGTGATTTTGACGGCTTAGATGCCCCTGAGTCGCAGTTTCTCAAGCCACAGGTTAATCGCGTAGCCAACAGGTCCCGCACAAATTAACAAACAAAAAAAAGATATTATTAATTAAAATATTAATATATTAATAATACATTATTATTAATCCATTAATAAAACAATCTAATAAAGTATTAAAGTATCTAAAAATACATTAAAGTAATAAAGTATTAATAATACATTAATAAAGTAAAAATGTATTAATAATACCCATTTTTAAATGAATACATGAAATTATTAATACATTAATAGATTTTTTTTGTTTGTTAATTTGTCCAGACCTTCTTGGCAACGGGATTAACCTTTGGCTTGAGAAATCGTGACTCAGGGGCATCTAAGCCATCAAAGTCACCTAGGGATTGCACCTGACCTGAGCCACACCAACCCTTAACATGGTTGGATTTTTTGTCCCCGCAGGTTTCGAACCGGTGACTATTCAACACGGAGTGGCTTAACAACACACTCCATCATTGACTATCCTACACCTCGGGGATAATACATTAATAGATTAATAAAGTAATAATACATTAATAAAGTAATAATGTAGTATTTTTAAAGAATATTAAGCATGACCTTCAATAAGGTTGACCTCCATTGACTATGGTTGACCATAGTTTCCCATGGTTGGCCATGAATATCATTGAAAATTACATGGTTGACATTGATTATGGTTGACCTTAACCATGAATATGGTTCATCGTGATTTTGACTATGGTTGACTATACTTGACTATGACCATGCATAAAGAGGATTAATATATTTCTAAATAAAAATATCAACACAAATAATAATGAAATGTTTACAAAATGTTTGACCATAGATGACTACGTTGACCATGACCATTGTTGACTATGATAGACTACGATTGACTATGGTAGATGATGGCTCCAAGGTTGACGATGATTTTGAATAGGGTAGACCATGACCATGGTTTCTTATGTTTGACCATAATAATGACCATGACCATGGTTTACTTTGTTGAAGCTTTATTGACTTTGATTTACTATGGTTGACTATGGTTAAATAAGGTTGACCTTGGTTGAATATGAGCATGGTTAATTGTGGTTGACCTTGGTTTACCATGACCATGCTTAATTATGGTTAACCATGACCATGGTTAACTTTAGTAGACCTTCTTATACTTTGGTTTACCATCCTTGACTGTGGTTGACCATGGTTGATTGTGGTTGACCTTGACCATGGTTGAACATGGTTGACAATGGTTAACCATGGTTGAAAACTATTGTCCATGACACTAACAACAACTATGGTTAACTTTTCTAGACTTTGAATGACTTTGGTTTACTATGGTTGGCTATGGTTGACCATGGTTGAGCATAACCTTCAATATGTTTGACCTTGGTTGACCATGGTTGAAAATGGTTTACCATGTTTAGCAGTTGTTGTCCATGAATTACTATGGATGGTCATGACCATGGATGACCATGGCTATTGATGAAATTCATTGTGTTTTACCTTAACTATTACTATGGTTGACCATGGTTGACTATGGTTTGCCATGGCTCGCTATGGTTAGCTATGGTTGAGCTTGACGTGGACCAAAGTTGATTATTATTGATCATTCTTGACTATGGTTGACCATGACCATGGTTGGTTATGGTTGACTAAGGATGACTATGATTGACCATGCCCATGGTTGACCTTCATAGACCATGTAGAGCTCATCTTGGTGGATCATGTTGATTATGTTTAAACATGGTTTACTATGGCACTATCAAATTCCAATGTTGATCAAGTTTGTTTGTCACATTCTGACATCACGTCTTGTTTGTCATATGACATCGAAAGGTTATGGTCATCACGTTACAAAGTAGGGATTTTGTTTTTGGCATAATGGCATTGGAATAGGTATATCACATTCTGACAGTGGGTTATGTTCATCACATTGCGATGTCCGAAAATGTTCATCGCATTGCAATATTGAGATATGTTTGACACATTGCGACATAGGGTGTGTACATCACATTGTGACAATGAGATTTTTTCATCACATTATGACATTTGTAAAAGTTTATCACATTGTGACATCAATATATTTGTTTCACATTGCAACGTAAGGATATATTCGACACATTGTGAGGAGAGGGATATGCTTGTCACATTGAAATGACAGAGCTATGTTCGTCATAATGCAACACTACATTGTTCATCGGATAGTGATGCTACTATGTTTGTCACATTGCGATGACAATGATATGATCCTCACATTGTGATGACACGACTATGTTCATCACATTGTGACGACAAGGATATGCACGTCACATGGTGATGACATGGGTATGCTCGTCACATTGTGACGATGAGGATATTCTCGTCATATGGTGATGACATGGTTGTGTTCATCACATTGCAACGTTGCACTGTTTGTTAGAATGCAATGTTACTATGTCCATCACATTGAGACATTACTATATATTTGTCACATTGCAATATTACTATATTCATCACATTACAAAATCTATTTTTGTTCGTCAAATTTCAACATTGAGTTATGTTCATCACGTGACAAGGTTGGTTTTTGTTCGACATATTACAAAAATGTGTGTACATCACATTGGAGAATGGGTTGTGTTCCTCACATGTGACGTTAATAAATTTTCTTCTCATTGTAATGTGAGGATATGTTTGACACATTGCGAGAACAAGGATATGCTCATCACATTGCGACATCACTATATTCTTCACATTGCAACATTACTATTTTTACCACGCTGCAACGTCCAAGGTTTTTTTATCAAATTGCAGCATAGATTTTTGTTAATCACTTGACAAGATTGGTTTGTGTTCGACATCTTACGAAAATGTATGTACATCACATTGTGACAATGGGATATGTTCATCACATGTGGCATTTGGAAATGTTTGTTACATTGTAACGTTAGTATATTTGCATGACATTGCAAGGTGTGGATATGTTTGACACATTGCAAGGACAAGGATATGCTCTTCATATTGCGACAAAAGGGCTATGTTCGTTAGATTATGATGTTACATTGTTCATCCAATTGTGATTTAACTATGTTTGTCACATTGCAAGGATAGGGATATGATCATCACATTGTGATGACATGACTGTGTTTGTTAGATTGCGATGTTACACCGTTGGTTACATTGTGATGTAATTATGTTTGTCACATTACAATGACAGGGAAATGCTTTTCACATTTTGATGACATGGTTATGGTCATCACATTGCGATGTTGCACTATTTGTCAGATTGCGACGTTGCATCATTTGTCATATTGCGATGTTGCATTATTTGTCAGATTGCGACATCACTATGTTCATCACATTACTATCTTCGTCATGCTACAACCTCCAATTGCAACATTAATTATTTGTCATATTGCAACATTACTATCTTCGTCAGGCTGCAACGTCCAATTTTGTTCATAAAATTTTAGAGTTATGTTCATCACATGACAAGGTTGGTTTTTGTTCAACATATTAAGAAAAATTATGTACATCACATGTGACGTTAGTATATTTGCATGACATTGAAACATGAGGATGTATTTGACACACTCTAAGGGTAGGGATATGTTCTTCACATTGTGACAAAAGGGCCATGTTCTTCATATTGTGATGTTACATTGTTCATTATATTGTAATGTAACTATGCTAGTCACATTGAAAAAATAAGGATATGCTCAACACATTGTGACGACATGAAATGTTTGTCAAATTGTGACATTACTTTGTTTGTTGCATTGTGAGGTAACTATGTTTGTCACATTGCGACAACAGGGAAATGTTCTTCGCATTGTGATGACATAGCTATGGTCATCACATTACGATGTTGCATTGTTTGTCAGATTGCAATGTTACTATGTTCATCACATTGCGACATTACTATATTCGTCACATTGCAAGATTCCTATGTGCGTCTCATTGCAACGTCTGATTATGTTTGTCAAATTGAAACCTAAATTTATGTTCGTCACATGATAAGGTTGGTTTTTGTTCAACACATTACGAAAATGAAATGATAAAGTGATTCCTTTGTTAAAAAGATAGGAACTTTGAACTGACGTGATGTATTACATAGAAGAAAATTTAGAATCATACTTGTTCTAAGGACATTGATATCAAATCATTTAATAATAATAATAATAATAATCTAATATTATGATTTACTCATATTATTCCTTTATTTTTATGATTTACTCCTATTATTCCTAATCATTTAATAATTTATAATAATAATAATAACAATAATCTAATATTATGATTTACTCTTACTATTCCTTTATTTTTATAATTTACTCCTATTATTCCTATGATTTACTAGTATTCACTCTTTTTATTATATTAATAAATATTTTTAAAAATTTTAATATAAAAAATTGCAATTATTTTAAATTGAATTTAATTTATATGTTGCAATGATTATTTGAATTGAATTTATAATTATTATATAAATTCAATTTTAATTATCTTTTTATTATTGTTATTTTATTACAATTTTTTTTATTGTAATTATTATTTGAATTGAATGTGTGATTATTAGTTAAATCAAATTTAAACTATTATTTTTATTATTTTCTTATTATTATAAAATAAATCTTCATAAAAATAATTTTAATCTTAATCCTATTCTAACTCTAATTATTATAATAAATTTGCGAGTGACAAAATTTCTCATTATTTTATTCTAACTCTAATTATTATAACTAGTTAACGAAATCACTCATTTTAAAATTAAAATTAAAATTAAAGTGGTGATTTAAGTCATTTTTGTTAAAAAAAAAAAATTTTGAAATTATTCTATCCTAACTCAAATGATTATAATGAGTTTAGAAGTAACAAAATCCCTCATTATTAAATTAAATATTAAAATAAAATCGCGATTTAAATAATTTTCTTAAAGTTTTTTTTTAAATAATTTTTAAAGTAAATTAAATATTTAAGGTATCATAAATTAAATTTAAATTTATGAGATTTAACCATAATCATTTTGAAAATTTAAACTAATTTTAAATAAATAAATTAAAAGATAAATGATTAAATTATATTTTTTAATTTTTTTTTTTTAATTTATAAAAATTATAATTCTATTAATTATAAAAAAAATTGAACATTTAAGATTTATGTGGGAAGGATTGTTTGGAGGATTCAAAAAAACTACAATATTGTTTATGGAAAGTGGACATTTAGATTCCATATCACGACCCATCACCAAGACATCTAAGTCTCAGTAAAGAGTTGAGATATATAGTAAACCTACTAGAGATGGAGACTGCTACAGTCTTTGAAGTAGGTTCTAAAAACCTAGAAATTTTGATTTAAAAGGATTAGAGTTGTTTTATTAAATTATTAATTAATTGTAAAAATATTTTTTAATTAATTTTAATATATCATTTATAAAGTTTTATTAACCTTGAATTTAGAATAAATTTCTTAAATTTTTTATAAAAATGTTTAAGGTAAAATTATTTATTTTAAAGTAATGGTTCTTAATAGTATTTAAGTAATGATTATTAATAATATTAATTGTGTTAATTGTATTTGATTATTAGTTTTATTTAGTTTTTTTAAGGTAATAGTTTAATGATGTAATGATTAGAATAC
>JZKD02S1827313.1:480252-491221 GCA_000966675.3 Picea glauca | reverse complement strand
AGTCACGGCGACCAACCGCCAAAACTGACCTCTATTTAAAAAAACATTGAAGACTTCCTGGTGCTTTTCTTTGGCATCCTAGTCAATACGGCAATTTTTAACAACCGCCAAAACTGACCTCTAATTAAAAAAAATTGAAGACTTCTGGTGCTTTTCTTTCCCATCCGAGTCAATACGGCAATTTTTGGTAAGGGTGCATCACGTCCTCCTTAGTGACTAATATTATGGGTATTATGGGTTTACTAGTTGTTATTGTTAGTGACAATTGAATGAGATTGTATAGCTTGTGTAGTATTAGTAATGAAAGGTCTTCACCCTGCAATCAATGGTAAATTCCAAATTTTGTGTTCGTATCACATAATTTTGTGTGCAAATTTATGTATCTTATTGATATGTATAAACTAGCAGACCCTACAATCAATGGTAAATTCCAAATTTTGTGTTCGTATCACATAATTTTGTGTGCAAATTTATGTATCTTATTGATATGTATAAACTAGCATAACCACATAATTGTGGTTCAGTTCATGAAAGCTCATAAGTTTATTTCATTTAGCTAATTAGAGTTTATGTTAGAATTTTCTAACATAAAACTTAATTAAGGTTTATAAATGAAATACCCCTAGCCATTATGTGCTATCCTAAATTGTTATCTTAATAAACGCCACATAAGATATCAGAACCATAATTATAAAATGCCATAATTATAAAATGGAAGAACACATGATTTAAGATAGATTCAAGCTGATTTATTATAAATTAAAAGAATATCACATTGATAGAGAACACATGGTTTACGATGGATACAAGCTGATTTATTATAAATTAAAAGAATATCACATATCTCCTTCCACACCTGGTGACACATCTCCCACATCGGACAGACTTCAACTTGCGAAACCTTTTGATTTTTTTGTTATATCAGTGAATTGGGAACTCTGGATGATTATTTTCTTAATAGATTTCGTACAACATGTGAAGTAACAACATGGCAAGCATTGGCATCATTTAGTCATGAAGACACAATATATCAATGGAGAGCCAAGCCTTTACCAACTCATGGACAATGAGACGCAAGGAGCAAGTAGGTGTCCAACACATAATGTAGCAAGAAAATTGCATAACCTTCTCAGCTTGGCGCCTAAACAATAGGAAATAGGCACTTACAAATCTTACAACCTATTCAAGATAATATCTATATTGAACGACTATATATTAAACTGTGTATGTTTTCATAACTAATCATAATTGAATGATTGTTTACCATTCAAAATGGAAGCAATAAGCATGTATGATTTTCCTCTTCGCTCTTATAAATCCTACAGGATCATTGCATCAGACTCCTACATCTTTAGTTGACCTAATAAATGGAAATTAAAGTTTCATATGTGTTCATTATATTCACAGTTTTGACTTTTTTTTATCTGATAAATGCAATAGATTTTAGGTTTTGGTACTCCATTATGCCCCACCTTCCCTGAATTCATTTTCTCTCTAAAATAAAATCAAATTTTATATCAACCAATAGATAATCCAACAACAAATACATATTGATGCTATTGTCAGAACTCAAAATATTGTAAAATATTATCCATTGGATGATGCATTACATTTGAGACTATTGTGAGCATTATTTTGAGAAATCATCCAAGAACAATTTTGATGAGTCCAGAGAAAACTATAAGTTTTAAACCTGTGAAGTAAAGCAATGCATATAGATTCTTAAGCAAAACAAAATTTAATCAATGCCTCATTCACATAGTACAAAGAAAACCTTTATGTGTACTATGTGAATGAGTCATTGATTAAACCTTTCTTATATTCATTATATCGAATTTCACCATTCACCATACAATATTTACAATGTTTTTAGGTATTCCATAGATACTAAAACCCTAATCCCTTAATCCAGGATTAATTTAGTAAACTGCTAAAAACAACAAAATCCGCTAAAAATAGCAAAAAATCGTCAGACGCAGTTGTTGAATCTAACACGCCCCCACACACACATGCAAAGAATATAACACATACCCAACATTCTCCCACTTGTTGTTTTCTTTGCATCCAAGGGTGCCAGTATTATATAGCCAACAATCCAGGGAAGCAACACTTACAGACTTTGTCAATGAATCTGCAACATTCTTCAAAGTGTCAACCTTTTCCAGCAACACCTTATTTTCCTCAACCATCTCTCTCACAAAGTGATACTGAACATCAACATGCTTTGTCTTCGAATGATAAGATGGGCTCTTTGCCAGGAAGATTGCACTCTGACTATCACAATCTAATCTCACTGCTTGTTGTACCAACCCAATACCTGAACACAATCTTTGTAACCATACTGCTTCCTTGCTTGCATGAGTGGCTGCCATGTATTCATCTTCTGTAGTTGAGAGTGCCACTACAGCCTGTTTTTTGCTCATCCAACTGATTTCTCCTCCAAATAGGTTAAACACATACCCACTTGTAGATCTTCTGTGATCTAGATCTCCAGCCCAATCTGCATCAACAAAGCCATGTATGTCCACCACTCTGTCCAATCTTGGTCTTCCTTGGTAGTACAATCCATAATTGGTAGTGCCACACAAATACCTAAAGACCCTCTTTACTGTTGTCCAATTCTCCTTCCCTAGTTTTGACATATACCTGCTCAAAACTCCCACTGCATGTGCAATGTCCGGTATAGTACAGACCATTGCATACATCAAACTGCCAACTACACTGGCATACGGAACATGGGACATGTCCTCTTCTTCTTCCTATGTCTTGGGACACTGATCTGCAAATAGTTTTACCCCTATAGGAATAGGGACCTTGACCGGTTTACTTCCATGCATATTAAACCTCTGCAATATTGTCTCAACATGTTTTCTCTTATTCAACCAGAGTTTCATGTTTGCATGATCTCTTTTAATTTCCATTCTTAGAATGAAGTTAGCAGCACTGATATCCTTCATGTCAAATTTGGAGGATAGATGTGATTTCACCTCCTTGTTAATATCCATTTTATTTCCTACCAACAACATGTCATCAACATACAACACTACATAAATGAAGTGATTACCAACCTGCTTGGAATATACACAGTAATCAACCCTACTTCTCACAAATCCCAATCCAAGGATGTATGTGTCAAACTTTTGGTACCACATCCTAGGTGATTGCTTTAGACCATATAGTGACATATTTAGCTTACACACCATCTCTTTATTTCCCTTCACTACAAAGCCTTCTGGCTGCTTCATGTGGATTTCTTCTTGCAGATCCCCATGTAGGAATGATGTATTTACATCCCTTTGTTCCACTTCAAGATCAAAAGCAACAACAATAGATAAAAGAAATCTAATAGAAGTTAACTTAGCAACAAAAGAAAAAATCTCACCAAAGTCAATTCCCTTTATCTGGGAATAACCTTTTGCTACTAACCGAGCTTTGTATTTCTCTACTTTACCTTGTGCATTAAACTTCTTCTTGAACAACCATTTGCTAACAACCAATTTTCTTCCAACTGGCAACTCAACTATATCACATGCCTCATTCTTATCCAAGGCATTCATTTCTTCAACCATGGCCTTCTTTCAAAGTTTACTATCCTCTGAATTCACTGCTTCCCTGACAGTTCTGGGATCATAATCAGTAATAGATAAAGCAAAATTGGAACGAAAATGAGGTGGACTATACCTTTCTAGTTTCCTTTTATCTCTCACTGATCTCTTCAATACTGGGGTATGATGTTCTTATTCTTCTTCTTCTTCTTCTTCTTCTTCTTCTGCTTCCTCTTCTTTAGATGATTCATATTTTGCATCATCCAACTCAAGCTCTATTCTCTTAGGTTCATCTTACGTTGCTAGGAATTCCTGTTTGGACACATATTTTACCTCTCTGAAAACAACATCTCGATTGTAAACAATCTTTTTGGTTTCTAGGTTCCAAAGCTTATAACCTTTCACACCATCTTTATAACCAATAAAGATACAATTTTCAGCCTTTTTATCCATCTTACTTCTATTTTCCTTTGGAACATGTACATACGCATCACAACCAAACACTCTAAGATGTTTAAGAGAGGGATTATTTCCAGACAATACCTCATGTGGAGTTTTATCATCCAACACTGATGAAGGTGATTGATTGATCAGGTAACATGATGTACCCACTGCCTTTGCCAAAAATTCTTGTCCTAACTCAGCACCACTGAGCATGCTCCTTGCTTTTTCCATCAGTGTCTTGTTCATCCTTTCTGCAACTCTATTATGCTGAGGAGTGTATGGAGTAGTCTTCTGCCTTTCTATACCACACTTCTTACAGAATTCTTCGAATTCATTTCCACATAATTCTCCACCATTATATGTTCTTAATACCTTTATTTTCTTCTATGTCTGATTTTCTACCAGAGCCTTAAACTCTTTAAATTTATCAATACATCAGATTTCTTTCTAAGAAAATAAATCCATGTGTACCTTGATAAATCATCTATGAATGAAACATAATACACAAACTTACCTAGTGATGGAACAAGCACAGGTCCAAACACATCACTATGTATCAATTCTAATATCCCCTTTTCTCTTGTAGCACCAGATGAGAATCTTACTCGATTGTATTTACCATATATGCAATGTTCACAGAAATCAAAATCCAGACTGCAATTAGACATACCTTCAACCATTCCTTTACCGTGTAGTGTTTGAAGGCCCTTTTCTCCAATATGCCCCAGTCTTTGATGCCACAACATGGTCCTCTTTTTAGGGACGATATTGGTCCTGTCTTGATTATTTATATGTTCAAGGACAATAGAACTGTTACACCCATTAGTATATGTGCTTCCCAAAAACTTGTATAGAGTTCCACACCGAACTCCCCTCATCAACACCATTTCTCCTCATACCATCTTGCAAGTGCCCTTTCCAAATACAGTATCCACTCTTGCATCTTCCATCTTGCTTACATATATTAAGCTCCTGGCTAGTTTTGAAATGTGAAGAACCCCAGAGAGATTTCTAATCCTTCCATCTTTTAGCAGCAACTTAACTCTTCCACGTCCCAAGATTTTTGCTATCGAGTCATCTCCTAGGAATACATCACCACCATCATATTTTTCATATTCAGAGAACCACTCCCTGTGTAGAATCATATGGTATGATGCACCTGAGTCAATCAACCATACATCATGGTCTGTATTGTGTACTTGTAGATTCCAGGTAAACATCACCTCCTTCTTCAATAGAGGCTTTTGCCTCTGTGGAAGAGGTACTATCATATCCCTTTGGTTTTTCAACCTTCTTAGACCTGCAACCTTTCTTACAATGCCCTGTTTTACCACACTTCCAACATTTCCTCAAAGATTTTCCTGGAGACTTAGATCTACCTGTAGATTTAGATCTCCACCCCAAAGGATTACCAGGATTCCTGTCTTAGGGACGACCTCTTATATATAAAGCATATGTGCAATGACTATCCATTCTTTTCCGCCTCATCTCTTCATATAAAATGGATGAAACTATATCCTCATACTTCAATGTAGGTTGAGTGGTACTACCTATTGCTACAACCAAATTATCCCAAGAGTCTGGCAAAGAACATAACAAAGTAATACACTTATATTCTTCTACAATTTTAATATTAATAGATCCAAGTTGAATTACCAGAGTATTAAAGGCATTTAGTTATTCTGTCACAGAATCTCCATCTTCCATCCTAAGATGATACAACTTCTTTTGAAGAAACAACTTGTTTACCACGGACTTTGATTGATACAAATTCCCCAACTTATCCCATAGTTCCTTGGCTGTAGATTCTCCTGAGACATTCAACAACACTGAATCTTTGAGGCAGAGTCAAATAGTACTCCTTGCTCTTCTGTCTAATTTCTCCCAATCTTCTTTCGACGTACCAGTAGGTGGTGCACTAGTAGGTTGTGTACCAGTCATCTGTGTGCCAGTAGGTTGTGTATCAGTAGGCTATGTACCAGGATCCACAACGATCATTTTTTCTTTGTCTACAAGAAGGTCCTCCATCTTCAACTTCCATAGCTCAAAGTTTTTACCATTGAACTTCTCTATCTCGATTCTAGAAGAACTCGCCATTCCTCTTTCTGCACTCAAATCACCACTACAAAAGATCCCACTAAACCCATGTTTATCATAGACCCAAGATAAACTTGATCTATCAAAACCGAGCCAAACCCTCAGCAACAAATGCATCCCTCTGAAGCAAAAAACAAGCTCTGATACCACATGTAAGTTTGAAACATGTGAAGTAAAGAAATGCATATATATTCTTAAGAAAAACAAAATTTAATCAATGGTTCATTCACATAGTACACAGAGATTTATATTGAAAACCCTCAACTGGGAAAACCTTTCTTATATTCATTATATCGAATTTCACCATTCACCATACAATATATACAATTTTTTTAGGTATTCCGTAGATACAAGAACCCTAATCCCTTAATCTGGGATTAATTTAGTAAACCGCTAAAAATAGCAAAATCCACTAAATATAGCAAAAAACCGCCCAAAAAGATTTTTGGGGCACTTCCCCGAATGTTGTGCATAACTAGGGGGGCATACCTGCCCCCCTTGGGACCCCCCTAGGAAAATTCTTGACGCACATGACACAAACAGAGCACTAATATGAGGGATTGTCAGACACACGCCCACACACACACATGCAAAGAATATAACACATATCCAACAAAAACAATTTGTATGACTCCTAAGATTACCCTAATAATGAATGAATTGACAGAAAAAGAATTATCTTTTAATGCTTGGATTATTATTCTATATATATTCACTATAAATATTGATACATATAACAATGCCTAGAAACAATTGTTAAGCCCTCATCTTCCTTTGGTAGTATCTATGCATATTTTTCGGGTAAGTATGCAAAATTTTGTTAACTGCAATGGATGTTTACGTGAAAATGGAAAGCCTTTAAAGACAGAGGTCATAGCACAAAGATTTAACAACAATTTGATATAATAGGAGATTTGAAACTGGTTGTTTGATATAATTTTAATGTATAAAATATTGCAAAAAATTGAATGCATAATATATTTAAATGAAGACGAACTTAAAGTAAGATGAACTTATGGTAGAAATTATGCTAATTTAAATTCATAACTTAAATTATTTATTATAAATCTTAAGACTTTAGATTTTTCTTTAAAATATCCTTAGACATGGGTTATGCTGAAAAGCATTTTCCATTCTTTCAGTACAAAAATAACATTACTTGAATCAATATGTTGAAATCATCAAAGTCCAGCGTTATTAGCCAGAGTGAATAGATTATTGTAGTTGTCGAACGAATGAATTTAAGTAAAATACAGATCAAGATGCATGCATATCTATCCTTGCATGGCAGATTTGATGACTCCTTCATCCTGAGTGGAATGTAAGCACCCTCTATTCATTCAGAGTGAAAGGATAGCTACAATGCGCAATAAAATGTGGCCATCATTTCAAATGTGTGTATGGTCTTGCAGGGATAATGCTAAGAAAAGTAGGGATAATGCTATGAAAAGTATGTGTTATAAATCTAGGAATGAATAAAATGAAAAATTAACAAAGAAACCAGTCTTTACTTGAACGATTGGTTGGTGATAGATTTATATAGCGTATTGATTTATTGGCCTAACCCTCTCCTCCATAAACCCTCAAAGTCTCTGAACTTTCTCTCACAGTGTACAACATCTTCAAATGGGGGTTGGATTTTTTAAAAGAAAATAGTATCCATATAAAGTTATTGTAACATAATAAAAACACTAACAAAACACCAAAAGCCAGGTTAAGAGCACACTATCCCCACCAGCATGCATGGAAAACCTAAAACATAAATTTATCATAGTATCTCAATTAATATGAAAACTATAATTGAAGAAAACTAAAATAATATGGAAATTATAATTGAAGGAAACTAATTGCATAAATTTTTACAGAAAAATATGTTACCTCATCTTGCTTGATGCTTTGATTTGAAACCCTTTTCCCAATTTGATACGTTGTTCTATCTCTTTTGCTCCAAACCAATCAAAACACTAATGGTTCTATTGATTGTGCTAAAAATGCATATAATCCGTTCAGTATTCCTCTAGAACACTGATATGCATACTATACTTGCAGGTATATGAAGGAAGGCCATAATGAAATGATAAAAATTGTAAAACTTGGGAGTGCATCCAATATGGAAAAAGTGGAATCCCATAAATTTAAATAACTTTAAATTGGCAAATGCTCATGTCTCCCATAAATTTAAATTGGCAAACATGGTCTACCTCACGTATATGAAGCGCACACCTAATATGGAAAACCTGGAATCCCATAAATTTAAATTGGCAAATGCCTATGTATCTCATACATTTAAATTTGAAAACGTCAGGTATATGAAGTTCATGTCTCCCATACATTTAAATTGGAAAACATGGTCCTCATCTAATATGATGAGAAGGATCATTCCTGCCTCCAATGTAATGAGGCGCATATCTAACATAAAATAAATTGTCAAACTTAGAAATAAGCACCTGATATGTGTAATCCCTAGTAATGAAGTTGAGTTAGTGTACATTAATCATTCAAACTTTGCAATTCATGGCAATGAGTAATGCCTTTTAAAATCTTGCAGAAAGCTTAATTCTCTAAACACTGAAATCATATAGTGCTACAATATTTTTTTTATATGATTAGGTAAATGTTAAAAAGCAAACAAGTTAATGGATGAATTCATAAATGCAAGGAAGTTATGAATAGTAAATCTCATTCATTGATTTGGGAGGAACATGAAGAATATGCCAACATCAAAACTCCTAGCCATCAGATTAGGGTTTTAGATTAAAAGGTCATTAATTGTGCCCATTTCCAATAGGTGTACGTCTATTGATGTAATAATTTGAAATAATTAGACACATTGATTTTTAGATATGCATTTTGTCACAACCCCATAGGACATTTGGATGAATCTTGTAATAATTAGTCTTCTAAGAGCATTTGGTACCGCAATGGTTCTTACTTGGTTTCTTCGCACACTAAGAATACTTGACTATGCATTTTCACCTAGAACATAAACATACTCTGTTCTAGGCTACCGACGAGTCACATTCATACTCTAGTGCAACTCTTGTTTACTTACACAATTTGTTAACACAATTTAACACAGTCTTATTCAAGCATTCATCCATGATCATGAGAAATCAAGAGAAAAACTGTGGAGAAAAAACAAAGACAAAACAAAAATAGTTTGGGTGGCACAAACCGTTCCTAACACCTGACTAAGTCTTTGTTATTGCAAAACAATTACAAATTAGCACTATCGGCTTGGTTTACAATAGGGAAGAGTCAATCGACTTGCCTCACCTCACCAAGACACTCAAGAACAGATTCGTCACCAAAAGAATCTATGTTGCAACAGTCTTGGAAAGTCCCTACGATGCACCTCAGATGTTCCCACAACCACAAGCTTGTTTTCATTTTGTTTCTGCAGAATTTCACCAAGCTAACACAAATTTTGGTTCTTCCCCACACATGCCTCCACAGACCTATATTTTGAGACTTCCCCAAAACCTTCCAAGTATCCTTCCATTTTGTAAAATTTGCCTTAGTTCATTGCCTCATACTTGCATCCATATATCTTGCCAAAAATGCTTGTATTCTCTCTTTGGTTGTGCACCCTTGATTTTATAGGAGCCCCAAGGGTCTCTTGTGTGAAATCATGGATCTCTTGCATGTATCGTGCCCCTTCATGAATTTCACACTAAACCGACCATTTCACCTCTCTATGGACCCAGGGCGCCCATCTAAGTTCATGTGCCCATCAATCATTCATCTCTTTGACTGACGTGCCCCATCCTTGGGTGCGCACCTATTACCTTATGCTCTTCCTTGTGTCAATTGTCACATCTCTTCATGGGTTTGTCGATGGAGTTGTTCAAATTCTCTAGCACACCCATTCTACTAAGGGTAGATGTGTCCACTCCTTCGGTGACCTCCCAAGTTGCCCTTCCCTTTCCCAAAAAAAACCCAAGTCTTTGTCATCCATCGCAAGGAAATAAGGGTGTGTTCCCGATTGGGTGTGCATGTCACCATCATACCCCAAGGTTTTCCTTCTCACAAACAAACATCTTCGTCTGACCAACCAATCATTTTCTCCTTGTGCTCTTCATTCATTCTTTTGTCGAATATTCCAAAGGAGAGTGCACGCTCATTGGATGTCATGAGATACCCTTACATCCTCCCCCACTCCAAGTCATTGTCATTCCTGAAAACATCCGTTGACCTCCAAAGTGTCTCTGCTCATCTTTGGATCTTGTCACCACCCAACAATTGTTTCTTCCTCAACCGTTGTCATCAAGGAAAACCCCCCTTAGGAAGTTTCATGAGTTTATGAAGTGTCACTTCTCTTTGACTTATATTGCTTCCATACTTTGGTTTGTCTACCCATGCTTCTGTGCATTGGATTCCCTTGTGACTTCAATTGATTTGGTAGTTAATCCAATCATCATGCCTATGTCTCAAGAACTCACATATTCACATTCAAACACTTGTTTTTGTCTACAAAGTCAACACATTCAAAACTCTTCATTTCCTTCAGTATGTCAAGTCACCCACTACGATCTCAACAATTCTCACCAAGGCACCTCCCGAAGGAACCCCATTGGCCTCACTTGCCCCACTGATTAAATGAGAAAACATGTTGCATATAGTTTGAAGGTGAAGGGGGATAGTCAGTTGAGACATCTCTCTCATATCTAATCCATTCCAAAGACATCGACAAAATGTCACCATATTTTTTTTTATGTACTACGTACCGACAAAAATGACCTATATGTTTTCGGTGTGCCCCATAAAATTTATAGGGTGCACCACGAGTGGTGTGAGCCGAACGAATCGAACACACCGCGCATAATTTTTTTTTTGAAAAACAATGCAAATTTTACTCAATTTCACAATTTAATCCAATAAAA
>JZKD02S1827313.1:468247-478515 GCA_000966675.3 Picea glauca | reverse complement strand
TTTCATGTGAGGAATTAATGTTTCCTTTTCCTTCCTCATGAACTCTTGTCGAACACAACTTCAAAATATTCCATATGAGCGACGATGAAACTCGTATTTCCACACCAGTCACCATGCTTCAACGAGATGTCCTTGGCCACAATAGTGACTCTCTTGATGCCTACGTTGACTGTCTTGAAGGTTGTTTTTGTTAGTTCAAGATGCAACCCAAGCCTTCTCACCATGTATTCGATCAAGAAATTATGAGTCACCACATTGTCCATCATGTCTAATACTAAATTCCCATTGAATTCATCCTGCACATACCAAAGTTTCATCTCGACTTTCTCTTGGATCTCTGTGGATTCATCTTCCATGACAATATTCAATACTTGCAAGACTCCAACAGATGGGTTGTCTACCTTCTCCAAATAATTCATCTTCTATTTCAAGTGAAAATTCTTTGCATAGTGCTCCTTGGCACAAATCCAACATGAAATTGATTTTTTCTCTTTCTTTGCATCTATTTGCTTCGCATTGTCTTCACCGCCCTTGGACGTCTTTGATTTTCCTTTTTATTTCCTCCTTCCCTTCCCTTGCAATTTCTTCTCACTTTGGATGTCCTCATTGTTCCTAGAACCTATCTTTGGTTCACCTTGAAAGACCAATATTTTTTCCACTACGGTGATCATTGTTGCAAGTGTCTGCACATTTTGTCATTGTGACTCACTCTACTTCCACAGTTGAAAACGATTCATGAAGTGGAAAAGTCTATCCTTTTCTGACATGTATTTGATATCAAACATGAGCTTTGTGAAATCCTTGATGTACGCTTGGATCTTACTAGTGTGCTTGAGAGCCAAAAATTGATTCCTTGTGATCCACACTTGGTTCCCCAGACTAAACCATACCTTCAAGGTTTGCTTTATCTCTTCCTAGTTTTTGATCTTCTCAATGGTTCTCCCAGCTGCTAAGTATTCTACTTGGTTAGTCCACCAAAGCTTAGTGATTCTTGTCAAGAAAATTTTTGTAGGGTTCACCTTATCTTTATTCGAACTTTCGTTCAACTACTCCAAGTATTGTTAAATTTCCCAACATAAGTTTCTCAACAAATTAGCATTGTGAGTTCCATCATATGGCTTTGGTTCCTTTATATTGATTCTCATCAGAATGAAATTAGATCTCTTTCCATTAACCAAATATCGTTTTAGCAATGTGATGGTTTCATCTTGGTCCTTCAACCTCTGTGTGATTGTGGAAAGTAAGTTCTCCATTTCCTTGAGTCTCCTCTCAATGTCATTTTCCAAGGTGTCAATCATCAAAGATATAGTTGTCTGGAACTCCTAAATGGATTTTTTAAACCCAAGCTTCATCTTATCCATCTCAGTATCCATTTGTTCGACCTTCTCACAATGCTATAACAATGTGTTTGTCATCTACTCGATGGTAGTCTCCAAGATAGTGATTCAATCCCTCATATTTCCACTCTTAGGCTCCCGCTCAGTGTCATTGTCGTCACCCATGGATTTCCCTCCAAGTATTTTCACTTTACTTGTAGATTATCAGTTATCTTCGAAGTCTAACACCATCATCTCATCGTGGGTCATTGTAGATTATCTCAGATCTCTTTGAAGTCTAACACCACCAAAGGCGGGTCATAGTAGACTATTTAGCATTCTTCAAAGTATAACAATGACCGCCACACTCTAATAGAGTCACAACGACCAACCGCCAAAACTGACCTCTAATAAAAAAAATTAAGACTTTTTGGCTTTCTTTGCCATCCGAGTCAATATGACAATTTTTGGTAAGGGTGCATTGTGTCCTCCTTGGTGACTAATATTATGGATTTATTATTTGTAATTGTTAGTGACAATTTAATTAAAGGGTTGCAACCTTGGTCCTAGACAATAGAGAAGCCTTATTTTTTCATTAGTATGGACTATTTAGACACATCTTCCATTTGAGTCATTGTTATCTTGAGGATCTACTTGAGCATGAGATTGTATAATTCATCATTGTTTAAGAATCTAATTGAGAATGAGATTGTATAAGTCATCATTGTTTAGGAGTCTAATTGAGCATGAGATTTTATAACTTGTGTAGTATTAGTAATGAAAGGTCTTGACCATGCAATCAATGTGCGATTCCAAATTTTGTGGTCATACTTACTTTTTTACAAACTTATGTTTCTTATAGATATGTATAAATTATTTTAAATCTTTCGACACATTGATTTTTAGATATGCATTTTATGACAACCTCACACGACATCCGGAAAAATCTTTTAATTGTGAGTCTCCTGAGAGCATGCAAAACCATGATGGTTCTTACTTGGTTTCTTTTCACACCAAGAATACTTCATACAGATTATGCCTCTTCACCTAAATCATATACATACTATTTTCTAGGATACCGGCGAGTCACATTCCTACTCTAGTGCAACTCTTTCTTACTTAGACAATTTGTTAACACAATTTAACACTTAGTATTATTTAATCATCCATCCATGAAAATGAGCATTCAAGAGAACAACTGTGGAAAAAAATGAAGACAATACATAAATAGTTTGGGCGGCACAAACCATGCCTAACATCCAACCAAGTCTTTGTTATTGAAAAAAAATTACAAATTAGCACTACCGACTCAATTTACAATAGGGCATAGTGAAATGACTCGCCTCACCTCACCAAGACACTCAAGATAAAATTTGTCACCAGAAGACTCTATTTCACAATCATCTTCACAAATCCCTGTGGTGCACCTCATATGTGCCCAAAACCATGGAATTTTTGTCATTTCATTTTCATAGACTTTCACCAAGCTAACACAAATTTCGGTTCTTCCTCACACATGCCTCCACAGACTTGCATTTTCAGACTTCCCCAAAAATTTCCAAGTATCCAAAACTTGAATACTTGTCTTCCATTTTGGAAAATTTACCTCAGTTCGTTGCCTCGGACTTGCATCCACATATCTTGCCAAAAATTATCTTATTCTCCCTTTGGTTGTGCACCCTTGCTTTTTTAGGAGCTCCAACGGTCTCTTGTGTGAAACGATGCATCTCTTGGGTGTTTTGTGCCTTTTCATAAGTTGCACACTCAACTAACCATTGTGCCCCTTCATGGACCCAAGTCGCCCATATAATCATGGGCACCCATCAATCGTTCGTCTCTTGGATCAATGTGCCCCATCCTTGGGCATGTGCCTCTTGCCTTATGATCTTCCTTGTGCCGATAATCATGGCTCTAAATGGGTGTGTTGATGGAGTCGTTCCAATTCTCTAGCATGCCCATGATACTAAGGGTGGATGGGTCCACTCCTTGGGTGAGCTCCCAAGTTGCCTCGCCCTTTCCCAAACACAACACAAGTCTTTGTTGTCCATCACAATGAAAGAAGGGTGTGTGCCTGATCTAGATTATTTTGAGAACGAAATGAAGAAAGAGATATAACATTGAAATATACAGAGATATTGCAAGATACACAGAAATATTACAATAAAAACAAAGATACAATAAGGTACAATTTGTTTACTAATGAGAGAATGTACATAAACTATAAAATTACAGAGTGAATGACTTACTAGAATGGTGGTAGCTTATCTCTGAGAAGCGATGTGATGGATACACTCATTCAAAAGAAGATGATGATGTTTACAATAAGTCTCTAGAGGCCTTTTTAACATGAATAAAATCTAGAACCCTAACCTCGGAATATGAAACGCCAAAAGTCATGTGGGCCACGATGGGGTAATTTTGTATGTCAACTTCCTAAGGGTGTAACTTTTTCATAAAATCTTTGATTAGGGTGCACGATAATTTGTTTGAAAGGTCTATCCGATGAATACAAATTTTTCCATCACACTCTGGCTAAATTTTAGAATGTGACTATGGAAGATCCAAAAAACGTTGTTTAGGGCCGCAGAACGACCCTAAAAGTTTAAGACTCGAAAAGATGTAGAAACAATTTCAAGGTGGTAACCTCTATTTTGAGCTAGTGGAATAGGTGGGTGGCCACTGATTTCCTCCTAGATCAGTCCTACCCCCTTAGGAAGCATTGGTATTCATTGCATGAATTCAACGATGAAGCTTTTGTTGAATCTAGATATTGGAGATTTTCTTGCTTTGATGAAGAAGTTGTCCTGCTTAACTTGTGGAAAGTTGTTATGAACCTATTCTTGGAGGGATTGGATCCATTTAAACAATTTTTTTGCATGATATGTTAGAGTGTGGGAGGAATTTTTTAGTGAATTTGCAACATAAAAATCATGAAGAGATGTGTTATAACTTCACTTGACTAGATATTATGGAGGAACCTTTGTAGGTGCAATAAGAAGATATTGGTGCTCTTCTACAATATTTTTTATCTTCTTCTTCTGGATAGAAGGGTTGTGGTTTGAGGCTACAATGATTGCGGTGTCCCTCTCTTATAAACATATTGTGAAGAGGATAATTTTTTTGTTATGAGAGATTACTTTGTTTCATTTTTTTCTTGGGATAGTAGTAAAAACTACCTCTTGTATCCTATAGAGATAACCCCCCAGAGTAACAGTGAATCTACGAGGTCAAGATTCATAAACAAGATGGATCTTCCACATTTATGGCTGGCCTAACAGAACATTACATACTTCTAGTGGGGCAACACCACACAATACCTCATCCTTGAGGGGCTGGATGTCATATGACAGGCAACATTGTTGGCTGACATAAAGATCTCATCCCTGGAGAAGCCATCTGATGTTGTATGGATGCGGGTGTGGTGTTCATGGAAAATCCAACTACTTGATGTCCTCTGTTGAGATGAGGTTCTTTTGGCTTCTGCTATCAACAATAAAATGCAATGGGGTCCCCTTCATCCACATTTTTGAATGGAAGACGTGCTCTCCCTCCTCAAGATCCTCTAGTTCTTATGGTTGGATTGTTTTGGTCGCGACAATAGCAATGGGTTTTGCATCAATTATATGTTTCCTTTTATTAGTTTCTGAATCAGAGTCCGAGTTGGGGATCAGATTTGTTTTTTTTACCTCAGCCACCAATGAATGTTTTGATCGACATTCATCGGTGTTGTGCCAAGAGATTCTGTGGAATTAACACCACTTCCCCGTGTCCTTCTTCATATTCTCATTTCTCTTCTTTTCCTGTGTCTTAGACATGTTTTCTTAAGTTTGGTTATTCTGTGAGTTAGGAATACATTTACCTTGCTTTGGTTGTTATGGATTTGTAGACCCAAATTTCCACTTGTTCTTCTGCTTAAATTTCTGCTCGGTTTTGGAAGCATATCTATAAGCGATACCCAATGATCAGATGTCTAGAAACTCCATTTTGGTTTGGATGTACCTGTGTAGAGCCCTGCGGTATTTCAAAACTAGATGTTTCTCAAAGTATTTGATACCTATCTTGGTGCGCAATGTATGGAAGGTATATTTTAACTCCGACTCTATTTGGTTCCACTTTTGATGCAGCGTGGTCCATCTGATGTACTAGTCATCATAGTTTCCCATAGGATAATATTGCTCCTTGACCGCATACATAAAAAAATACCTAATGGGATCGTTCCCAAATATTCCATACTCCTCTGTGGAATTTTTCTCCGAATAAGTTTCCCACCAATGTTTGACATGGGGGAGAGCCTTACAAAGTGCAAAGGTGATCTTTTCTCTATCGAAAAAATTGTGAACATAGAAACAACCTTCTAGGAAATTTAACCATATTTCTAAATCATCTACATCAATATGACCTTCAAATATGAGAATATCAAAATTAAATTGTACCTTGAATGGGGTATCATCTCCAAATTGACTTCTTGACGAATGCGTGCCTTTTATTGTTGACAATATTTGAAGGATTTGGGAAAAATTCTCCAACATCTCGTTCCTCTTTTGCATGAGAGATTCCACGAGCAATAGCTTGATGGGATATTCTTCTCCCGCATCTCTCTTTTATTCTACCATGGGAGGCCACTTGGGCTGACTAGAGAAGTTATCCTCAAGAGAAACTAGCTCAAGACCCAACTCTCTGTACCCTAACCTTGTCAAGGACCTGCACTAAGAAATGACAATGAGCATCCTTCTTTGATACCACTGATCCATATTATTTTGATAACAAAATGAAGACATATGTATATAAATGAAATATACAGAGATATTGCGAGATACACAAAAATATTGCAATAAACACAAAGATACAGTAATGCACAATTTTTTATTAATGAGAGAATGTACATAAAGTGTAAAATTGTAGAGTGAATGACTTGTTATAATGGTGGCAACTTATCTCTGAGAAGAGATGTGATGGATATGCTTATTCGAAAGAAGATGGATGGTTATTTATTGAATGTATTAAATAAATGTTTTATCAAAGTGGTGATATTGCATGTTATCTTGTATTCTTCTTGAATTAACCTTGTCTTAAAACCCGTAATTTTGTGGTTAGTTTAGGACTTACCCTCGATTTCCATCCTTGTTATATTGGCGTCTAGGGTTTAGTTATCATTTTTCACCATTAGAATAAACCTTCACACCTTTTATTATATCTCTATCATATTTTTCATCTCTTTAGGGATTGATTTCTTGAATATTCTAGGGTTGTTATGTGTCATCTTGCATTTCAACAAGAATTTATTATCTAAACCCTAGTTTAGGATTGGATTTTCAGCCCCATTTCATTTAATGATTACTTGTTTTAAGGGTTGTTATATTTGTCCTGTTGTAACTTAGTTAATATCATTTATTGGCTTGTTGAGGCATGTAAATGGCATGGAATGACAATAGGATGCAATGGGATGCATTGACAATGGAATGCAAATGGGATGCAATGGCATTGCATGACAAGGAATTGCAATGGAATGACAATGACATGGCTTGGAAAGGCATGGTGATGGCATGGAAATGGAATGGCATTTCAATGCATGGAAATGGCATGGCAAGGATCGACAAGGCATGGAAATGGAATGTCATGACAATGAATGGAAATGATGTGGGAATGGCATGGCATAGCATCACGTGATAAGGAAAGGTATTTCATGGCATGCAACAACATGGAATGGAAAAAAATGATAAGGAATGCAATGGAAATGCAAGAGATGGAAATGGCATGGCTTGGCAAGGCAAGATATGGAAATGGCATGGCAAGGAATGACAATGGCATGACATGGAAAGGCATGGAAATGAGGTGGAAATGGCATGGCTTGGCGAGGCATGGAAATGATGCGACAATGTCATGGCATGGAATGGAATGGCATGTCATGGTAAGGAAAGGCATTCCATGGCAAGGCATGAAATGGAAATTAAAAGCATGCAATGGCCATAAAATGCATGGAAATGGCATGGCATGGCTTGGAAAGGCATGGAAATGGCATGGAAAGGTATGGCAATGACGTGGAAATGCCATGGCTTGGAAAGGAATGGAAATGGTATGGCATGGATTGGAAAGGCATGGAAATGGCATGGCATGGAATGGAAATGCATGGCATGGAATGGTATGGCAAGGCATGACATGGAAATGCAAGGAATAAAATGGAAAGGCAAAGCATGGCATGGCAAGGCAAGGCATGGCATGGAAAGTCATGGAAAGGAAAGACATGACATGGAATGGCATGGAAAGACATGGAGATGTAAGGAATGGCATGGAAAGGAAAGGCATGGAATGGCATGGTGTGGCATGGAAAGGCATGACATGGCTTGGAAAGACAAGGCACAACATGGCATGTCATGGCATAAAAACTCAAGGCAAGGCAATGCATGGCATGTCTTGGAAAGGCATGTAAACTTTTAACCTACACTTAAAATATCATAAAAACTTCATTGGATGGAAAGGAACTTTGTGATATAAATTTAAGTCATATGTCCCTAGAAAAAATGTTTTTTATTTTTTGGGATGAGAAAGGTTAATTTTTTTTTTATTCTTGTTTCATTAAAATGAACATTTTGATTTGACTTTTTCCTTGCATAATGTTATGGAAAGTTATATTTATTGTTGTATATGTTAAAATGGAAAGCTACATGAAAAGGCATGGGAAGCTACATGACAATGACATGCACTACAAGGAAAATACCTTTTAGCGGAGGTTATAGTAGGGGTTTCTAATGTTACAAATTTGACAAAAATTGTCAAAAAAATATCTGCTACAACATTTATTTTTTATAGCGGATGTTTTTGTGGATATTATAACATAACTTGATTATAACTAAAAAAATCTGGGCGGACAGAGGTTTTGGCGGATGTTTACAAATCGATGCATTTGATGAGGTACAAGAACTGGGGCATACAAACACATACTGCAATGGTACTATACACTTAAAGTCAAGCACCGTGGTAGTAAAATATTCAAGCACCGAAGCAGTAAAATATTTAAGCACCGGGGCATTTGTCTTATAAACACCAAGGCTATAACAGTAAAACACACCGAGAGAGTTAAAAATAATTAAGCACCAAGGATTTCTACTTAGAACACACCGGTGTATTATTAATAAGAAGGCACCTATGATGTATAAAATAATATGCACCGGTGCGTTACCTGGAAAAAACCCCTTGCTGCATTAAAAAATAGAAAGCACCGGTGCTTTTTGGTAACAAACAAGGGTCGGTGCTTATCAATAACAAAAAATCACCAGTGTGTGTTAATTACACAAACACAATGGTGATTATTAATAATCATAAACCACCACTAGTGTACACTTAAATTCAAGCACCGGGGCAGTAAAATATTCAAGCATCGATGAAGTAAAATATTTAAGCACCGGGGAGTTTGTTTTATAAGCACTGGGGATTTAATAGTAAAATGCACTAGGAGAGATAAAAATAATTAACCACCGAGGCTTTATGATTAGAATGCACCAATGCATTACTAATAATAAGGAACTGATGTTATATAAAATAATATGCACTGGTGTGTTACCTGGAAGAAACCCCCCCGGTGCATTAAAAAATAGAAAGCACCGGTGCTTTTTAGTAACAAACAAGGTTAAGTTCTTATAAATAACACAAAAGCATTGGTGCATATTAATAACACAAATGCACCAGTGATTATTAATAATCCTAAAGAAACAGTGATTATTAATAACACAAAAACATCGTTGCTTTGTATACGCTAAATGCACTGAACGACAATTTTTTAATGTAATTTGTGGTATTAAATCATTATTGAAATTAGTGCTAAATGGTTACATAAAATCACTGGTTCACATTTCTTATGAAATGCACCAATGCGTTGTAATATTAAACGCACCGATGAGATTAATAATTAAAATACACCGAGAAACATCTACACATGATAGTGCAATTATTGTTATTTTTTAATTCCATTATTTATAAAAAAAAAATACATATATGTTATAGTTTGATTAGTGAATTTGGTTATGATGTTTGGATTAATTTGTTATATCATTAGATTTTGCATCTCTTCATTATAATATTTAATCATCCATATATTTAATCAGTGATGTCACATTTCACAACGACATTGAACAACACAATATAATAAATTAAAACATATTTTATTATATTAATAAGACGGTATTTGTCATACAAAATGTGACATTTATCAGTAATCCCTTATATTTCAATTGGGACACTATGTCCATTACATTAAACAAAAATGTTTGATTTCACAAACAATTATTTAAAAAAAATTCAATCGCAGCTTGCATTGATATCCAAATATATTGGTCATCATTCTTCATTGAAATTGTTGTTAGTGCTCGAGCTTCTTCCATGCCTTGGGTTATTTTTCTGAATGTTTGGTTGATTTCCTCGATTGTTTTCATCTTCTTCAAGTTCCATCTACAAATATAAAAATAAATTGTAATGAGTCTATCTACATTGGTGAGAATAATGAAAATTGAAATAAATAATATACATGAATGTAAATTGAAAAGCGACGTATATGCAAATCAAGAATTGACTCATGAATCATAAACATATGTTCAAAATAAAATCTCATTCCTTGTTTCAATAATACTTATGTTGGCTCAGTTCCATACTTTGTTTCCTGCAAGTTTTATACCCCATAATAAATCATAGATTTAACATAAAGTATTATTTTTGTTTCATTAATTATAAAGTGATAGAAGTAAAACAAAATAGATTATATTTACAAATTCCAAAATTAATTTTTGATATGCCAACATATAATCACAACCCTTAATTAACCCAATGTCAATCAATTTTTTGGATGGCTTTGTTTGTATATTAGCACCTGTTTGAAGACATTCAAGGATGGTTGTTGGAAAACAGCTTAAAATATACAAAAAAAAAAACATAAGTTGTTATAAGGAAATAATGATTATTCGC
>JZKD02S1827313.1:430159-445597 GCA_000966675.3 Picea glauca | reverse complement strand
AACATGATCCCATCATGGTATTGGTGGACATAATTACAAAGGATGCACGTTTTATACCAGTGAAAATGATTCACAAGGAAACCAATATTGTAGAGAATTATATGAAGGAAATTTATAGGCTATGTGGCGTGCCTTAAGAAATAGTGTCAAATGGGGATCCCAAGTTCACTTATAGATTTTCGAAGGGATTGTTTAAAGTATTTGGGACTAAATTGAATTTTAGTATGGAATATCGTCTATAGTTAGATGGGAAAACATAAAGGACCAATTGGATAATTGAAGATATGTTAAGAATGTATGTGATGGACAAACCTTCCAGGTGGGAAGATTACATTCATCTAGTTGAGTTTACTTGTAATAATGGGTATCAAGAATCATTGAATATGAGCCCATTTGAAGCCTTGCATGGAAATAAGTGCAACATGCTCGTAAGCAAGGACACCTAGCAAACATAGTAGTTATTGAGCCAAAATTACTAAAGCAAATGGAAGAGAAGATGGTAAAGATCAGGAAGAATTTAAAGGTTGCACAGGACAAAAAAAAGAGTTGTGTAGATAGATTCATGACATATAGGTAATTCAAAGTGGGAGAGAATGTTTTTTAAATGGTTAAATCCAAGAGGAGATCATTGAGATTGGGAATTTTCCCAAAGTTGGAAATGAGATATTGTGGGTTGTTTTAATTTTTAGAGAAGATGGGCCCAATTGCATACATTCTTTCATTTCCTACACCCATGATAATTCATAATTTGTTTCATGCATCTTGATTGAATAAATGTGACCTCACATAGTTAATGAGAGCATGGAAGTCGAGTAAAATAAACATTCAGGAGTGAGAGTCGACTTGCATGGGGGAAAAGGAAATTTGTGTGGAAAAATAGAGGAGTTTTTATAATTATTTTTTGGGAAAAAGGGAGACAGGAATATTGGAGTTTGAAGGAAGCCATAGTGGGCATGTGTGGAAAATTTTGGGAGCTTTAAATTCATGAAGAAATAGGTTTTTATTCCTATAGAGTGATATTCTATGTCACATAATTACCCAACAATAGTGAGCTTGTTGTTGTTAGTTTTCCCTATTGAAATTGACATCCCTAGAGTCCGCAGCAAGAGATATTCCTATCCAACATGTGCTAGAGGCTTGGAAGGAAGTGGTAAGTCCCAAGGGACTTTGTGTAGTTAAGGGGGAATCAAATTCCTTGGGTTGTGCTAGTTGAGGGGAAGAGGGTTGGTGGATTGGGATAGTTGTAGGAAAAACTAATCTATTGTGGGTAAAATTGGGTTTTGGGTGGACAATGGAGTGACACCCCTTTCTTGTGGATTCATAGCACCAACTTAGGGGTGATTTTCTACTAATATGTGGAGAGGAAAATTTATGTTTTGGAGGAATGTTTGTCCCCTGCATCCAGTTGCACATTTGGTTTAAAAGATAAGTGTTTATCTTTGATTACGTTGTCTATATTTCTAAGTTTTATTTGTTGTGTGTATACTCTGTTCTTGAGTAAATCATATGTTTTTGTTGTTTTGTATAATTGGATGAATTCATAATGTTGTTAATGCATGTAAACTCTCAATGAATTGCATTCAATTATGGGATTATTTTTTGTGTGCTTACTCTAATGTTTAAGCAGTTGTATGTTGTCGTGTGCATGCTAAATTAGTTGCAATCATGTTTTAAGAATGGTTTTAATTACTTGGGAATTTTTAGAATGCATTCATTTCATTTAATTGGTATCAAAACAATTTTAAAATGTTGGGTTTAGTAGTGGGGGCATGATGCAAACCCCCTACCCCCAGCGGGGTCCACGACCTCCTGGTCACTGGATCGTTCCTTTTTCTGAGCCAAAATGGCTCTCTGGTTCCCTACTGGAACCCCTCAAACAATCCACATGTCCCTTATTGAAACCCGCCTGTGTGTCTGAGCACTAAGCGCGAGATTCACCCCCACATGATCACCGATTATCACCACAGGCCTTATCCAAAAGTCCCTCGTCACATTTTCATGATATCGAGGATCCCGATGTCGGGGCACCCCATTCTTCTAAGTCTCGAAACCCCAAATCCTGATTCTTCCCTAAGACCAGATCTAACGGCCCTGTGTCTTCCTTAGTGGACGACCATGATCGTTTCGTAGTTTCACGAGTCAGGACTTCCTGTCTCATGACTCCCCCTTCCTTCGAACTCTCGTATCCCAAAATTCCGAAAAGGGTTTAACTGTCTATGGCTTCTCCCTTTGCCTCCATCCATGTGAACACGCCCTATGACCTGGGGCTAAATTCTCCGGGCATGTTGTGATTTCAGGGTTCATGAAGTTGCGATGCAACTCCAACCTCTCCTCCTTCTAATCCTCGAAATGTCGAAACGTCGATCACTCGCCATGTTTCCTCTTCGATGGACGGCTCCAATTCTTTCACGAAATCTCCTTTCTCGATTTTTGGGGAAGTCTTACCCTCTGATTTATCGGTGCCCAAATCTCTAATGGGTGTAGATCTTTGACACCTGTCACCTCGGATCCAATAGTCTAGAATGATTTTGCAATTTCGGCGATTTTGAGTCCTCTCTCTTCACCACCCTTCTGCACCTAAGTCCCAAAACCTCGACGACTTCTAGATCTTGGCCACACGTCCTCCACAATGGACAATCTTGTTTCTTTTGGGACTTTCCTTTTCGAGAAATTAGGGAATTCTTCACTCTCGATCTCTCGGTGAACAAATCCTTGAAATGTGGGTCTCTTGACATGCATCCTCTGAGATGGACAGTCCCGATGCTTTCAGGACTTGACGATTCCTCTCTCCTCTGTTGTTATGAGGTTTAAACCTAGTGCACCTTCCCCCGGATCTGACGACTATCAGTCCTCGGTGTTATATCTGGTGGCCCAGATCTATTCTCTTGCATTGTGAGAGTTGAACAGTCCCACCATTAACTTTCGTTCAACTTTGCTTGATCCAACGGTTTACAGCTATTCGACGCTAGATCAGACGGTTGTTGTGCTTAATCTCTTCTACACTCTCCTTTGAGTGTCTGGACATATATTTGGATGGTCCAGATCTTCGCTTCTGCCAATCCAATGACAGTCATTTCTCCTCCTCCTGAGCTTGTGCTTCTTCCTTTCCCTTGGAAGAATTTAGACGCTTGAAGGTATCATCCTTCGATGCTTCCTTTGCGAGCCCGATTCTCTTGGGTCTCATCTGCGTTATAGAAACTCTTCCCCTCCTAAGCTTTGTCAACTCAGAAACCTCGATGGGGTTTCCCAATCTTTTGTTCCTTCCTCTATTGCTCTGTGCGCAAAAGGCATTGTTCCTCCTGATCTTTGGGACTTAGAATAAGTCCATCCTCGCACATTCATTGTGCTGTTGAGATTTACTCAATGTTAGATTAGAAGTATTTCTTGAAAAGAAATGCTTCACACCCTCCTGGTGTTCTTTTTCTTGATGCACACCTTGCAGAGCCTTTCTTCGTAGAGTATTCAGTAACTCTATTTTTGTTCGAACTCGACAAAGAGTTCTTCTCGTGCACACTTGAATTGGCTCAATTCCCACCTAGAAGAGCTCTACAGAACCATCAGTGAATCTGTCTTCTCATTGAACTCGAAATAGAATTCCTTCTGTACATCTCTTGTACACGCATTGTGCCCACCTGGCAGAGCTTATACAGAACTTCAGACGTTATGTCTTCCCTGTGATTTCCTCTGCACAATTTTCACCTCTGGATTATTCAGTAACTCTAAGGCTCCTCTTGAGTCTATAAATCCTTCTGGTGTGCCCTCGTGGCATTTTATTTCCGAGTCCATAGAGTTCATATGCGCACACCTTACGCTGGCTGCAGAACTTCCTATGTTCTGTTGTGCACTCCTTGCACAGCCTAAAGAACGCAGACTGATATCACAACTCAACAGATAGACAAATTCTATCTATCCCTGCAAATGTAAATCTAACATACATATAAAAAATTCATTCATGGAAATATGTAAACACATAAACACATATTATGCAGAAAGATGATTTTGTATTATTCTGAATGTCTATATAGATTTTTACAATAACTAGACTGTAACAAGTCCTAGTTCTTCTCAAGCTCTCTTTCTCTCAGAGCTTCTTCTTCCTAAGGCTACTCTACCCGGTTCTCTCCTATCCTTCTTTTTCCCCAAGTCCCACACAGACTCTCTCTATCCTACTTCTTTCTGTTCTTAAGAAAGATATTTTCATTACAAAAGAGGTGCTTTGCCGAGCTCATCCTCTTCACCTAACTTCATTGATTTACATTGAAGTTTTCATAAATGGTTTACCCAGACCTATATATGATCTAGGCATACTACAAGAAACCCTTTAAGACAATTTGACAACTGCCTAACAAAGTATGGTCGACATTAAAATCCTTACAATCGTTAAATACAATTTGAAATTTTTAAAATGAGAGGATTGGGCCTACCTTCTCCTTTGAATGCACGTTGATGTACTACTTTACTAGCACGTTGTTGGCACTTTTGTTGAGTTGGAGCAATGCTCCTGCATCATACTCCTATGCTAGGAAAAACATGAGATCCTGCTCATGATCTCCCCTTCTCCAGCATTGAAATCCACTTGGATCCCAAATCCTCTTTTAGAGTTGTTCATCTGCTCCTCTGCAGCTATGATGTTGTTGCTGCTGCAGCTGCTGCTTCTTCTATTTCTTCTTCGCTACTACTATGGCAGGTTCTCCTCTGCTCATCTCCTCTTCATTGACTACTTCTTGCATTGATCTCAACATCAACCTTCTTATATTCTCAATCACCTCATCCAACTGCTCCAGTGGATGGCTCTCTATATGTAGTCTTCTCTACTACACTTCTTCCTTGTTGATGGGCAGATCAAATCTATCCCCCCTTGCAATTTTCTCCATTTCTTGTGGCCTTAGTGTGCCACCCTGCTACAGACTCTAGTCTTGCAGTCCCATCACTAAGTTGCTACTCACCTTCTATTTCTGACAGATTATCTCCTGTCATGTCCTCTTTTGTTGGTTCAATTCCAACTTCTTCTAGTTTCTCCTAGGGTTGGTATGATCCTCTACCTTCTTCCAACTTGGTTTTTTGGATGTGCAATCTTTGCACCATCACCCTCTTCTCTAGGGCTTCCAATTCTTCACACCAATCAACAAACTCTGTGTTGTCTACTTCCTCTTCTGCTACAAGCTCCATTGTTGCAGTCACTTCTGTTTCAGCTTCCTGGCTGAAAATTTTGAGCCATTTTGTTGAATGCTCTTCTTATTTTCCTTGGGTAGCTTCTGATATCTGCTCCATTTTTTCCTCTTCTTTGAAAGTCTTTGTTGGTTTTCCTCCTATTTTTGCTACATATGCAACACCTTTGTTGTCCTCAACTATGCTATGTGGTAGGGATACCCTAATTCCCCCAATGATCAGAAGATTCCTCTGATCCTTCTCTGTCATCTCCTCTCACTGATCTGAACTCACCTCTGAGTTCATGAGACTCTCACATGGCCTCATTTGCTCTCCCTTTCCCACCTGGAAATATGGGATTTCTTCTCTTCACACTTGACAGTCTATGAGATCTCTTGATCCCATCTCGTTGCCCACTTGGTAATATGAAATTTCAGCATTGCTCTCCTGGTAGTATACGAGACCTTCATCTGATCTCTTTCCATTGCCCACTTGGAAATTTGAAAGTTCACCTCTACCCATTTGGCGGTTTACAAGATATCCATCTAATCTCTCCTCCTCCTCATCACTGATATTTTTCTCAGTCTCTGGTTCACAAATATGAACCATCTCCTCTTCATCTCTGAGGCTTTTAGTATACCTCAGCCAAATTTTTAACAGCCTTTGCTATCCTATGGCCAACAATTCCTTGACTGGCCACTTCACCTTCGTTTTCATGGGCCATTCATATACCCAATGTGCTCTTGCACTCTTCTGCATTTCAAATGCAAGATTTTCCATTCTTGCTCTTATTTCTTTGAGCTTCAGATCCATCTCTAGATTTCTTTTTTGCTGGTGGCCCTTCCTTCCACCACATCCATGGATTTCAGTAGTCATCCTTCCCTTCTGCCTGCCCCCCTAGAAAATTTATGGATCACTCTACGTCTACGAGCATCCCCATCTTATCTCACAACTTACTCGGCTTTCAAATTTTTGTTGCCTACATGCAAACAGATCTCCATGCAGAATGTCAATATTCTTCCTTCCTTCACCTACTATGCTTAGGCAAAAAAAAAAATTGTTCCTGATACCACCTGATGATATCAAGTCATCTCCTCTGTCTTCTGTTTGCAAGAAAAGATAGGCCTTAACCTCTTTCCCTTTTGCCTCTGTTTCCTACAGAATTAAATTTTGTGCTCTGATACCACCTAATGGTGTGTATCAGAATATATCCTTTCTCTGTTATCTATAAGAAAATCTCGGTCTTCTGATTACCTCTGTCGCTTATAGAAATCAATTGCAATGCTCTAATACCATTTGATGTGTATCAAAGTATTTTCTTCCTCTCCGTCTGTAAGAAAATATTGGCATGCTAGCTGCCTCTATTGCCTACAAAAGTCAAACTCCAAGCTCTACTACCATTTGATGCAAAACCCCTACCCCCAGCGGGGTCCGCGACCTCCCGGTCACTGGGTCGTTCCCTTTTATGAGCCAAAATGGCTCTCTGGTTCCCTACTAGAACCTCTCGAACAATCCATAGGTCCCTTATTGAAACCCGCTTGTGCGTCTGAGTACTAAGCGTGAGCCTCAGCCCCACGTGATCACCAGCTATGACCACAGGCCTTATCCAAAAGGTGCTCATCATGTTTTGTGATATCGAGGATCTCGATGCCAAGGCACCTCGTTATTCTAAGTCTCGAAACCTTGAATCTTGATTCTTCTCCAAGCCCAGATCTAACGACCCTGTATCTTCCTCAGTCTACGGCCACGATCGTTTTGCGGTTTTGCGAGTCGGGACTTCCTCTCTCACGACTCCCCCTTCCTTTGAACTCCCGTATCCTGAAACGACAAAAAGGGATTAACTGGCTCTAGCTCCTCCCTTAGCGTCCATCCATGTGACCATGCCCTATGACCTAGGGTTAAGTCCTCCGAGCGCATCGCGATTTTGGGGTTCATGAAGTTGCGATGAAAATCCAACCTCTCCTCCTTCTAATCCTCGAAATGCCAAAACGTCGATCACTCGCCATGTGTCCTCTCCGATGGATGGTTCTAATTCTTTCACGAAATCTCCTTTCGCGATTTTTGGGGACATCTTCCCCTCTGACTTCCCGATGCCCAAATATCCGATGGGTGTAGATATCTGACACCTATCACCTTGGATCCAATGATCCATAAAGATTTCACGATTTTGGCGATTGCGAGTCCTCTCTCTTCACCACCCTTATATGCCTAAGTCCCGAAACCCTGATGGCTTTCAAATTTTTGCAATGCGTCCTGCACAATGGACGATCCTGTTTCTTTTGGGACTTCCCTTTTCAGGAAATTGGGGGAGTCTTCACTCTCGAACTCCCAGTGAACAAATCCCCAAAATGTGGATCTCTTGACACGCATCCTCTGAGATGGATGGTTCCGATGCTTTCAGGACTTGACGATTCCTCTCTCCTCTGTTGTTACAAGGTTTAAACCTCATGCTCCTTCCCCTAGATCCAATGACTATGAGTCCTCGGTGCTATATCTGATGGCCCAAATCTATTCTCTTGTGTTGTGAGAGTTGAATAGTCCCACCGTTACCTTCCACGAACTCCACCTGATCCAATGGTATATGGCTATTCAGCACTATATCGGATGACTTTTATGCTTAATCTCTTCTGCGCTCTCCTTTGAGTGTCTGGAAATAGATTTGGATGGTCCAAATCTCCACTTCTGCCAATCCAATGACAAACATTTCTCATCCTCCTGAGCTTGTGCTTCTTCCTTTCCCTTGGAAGAATTTCAATGCTTGAAGGTCTCAGCCTTCGATGCTTCCCTTGCGAGCTCAGTTCCCTTAGGTCTCATCTGTGTTATATAAACTCTTCCCTTCCTGAGATTTGTGAACTCAAAAACCTCAATGGGGTTTCTTGATCTTCTGCTCCTTCCTCTATTTCTCTGTACGCAAAAGGCATTGTTCCTCCTAAGCTTCGGGACTTAGAATAAGTCCATCCTCGCACATTCCTTGTGCTGAAGAGATTTCGTCAATCTCAGATTAGAATTATTTCTTGAAATTAAATGCTTCACGCCCTCCTGGCGTTCTTTTTATCGATGCACACCTTGCAAAGCCTTTCTTCACAGAGTATTCAATAACTCTATTTTTGTTCGAACTCGACAAAGAGTTCTTCTCATGCACACTTGCACTGGCTCAATGCCCACCTGGAAGAGCTCTACAGAACCTTCAGTGAATCTGTCTTCTCTCTAAACTTGAAATAGAGTTCCTTCTGTACATCTCTTCGACACATTCTGTGCCCACCTGGTAGAGATTCTACAAAACTTTAGACGTTTTGTCTTCCCTATGCTTTCCTCTGCACAATTTTCACCTCTAGAGTATTCAGTAACTCTTAGGCTCCTCTTGAGTCTATAAATCCTTTTGGTGTGCCCTCCTGGCACATTCTTTCTGACTCCACAAAGTTCATATGCGCACACCTTGCACTGGTTGTAGAACTTCCTATGTTTTGTTGTGCACTCCTTGTAAAGCCTACAGAACCCAAATTGATATGACAACTCAGCAGATAGACAAATTCTATCTATCCCTGCAAATTTAAATCTAACATACATCTACAACATTCATTCATGGAAAAATGTAAACACATAAACACACAATATGCAGAAAATTGCTTTTGTATTAATCTAAATGTCTATACAGATGCTTACAATAACTAGATTGTAACAAGTATCAGTTCTTCTCAATCTCTCTCTTTCTCAGAGCTTCTGCTTCCTAAGGCCTCTCTACCCGGACCTCTCCTATCATTCTTCTTCCTTGAGTCCCACACGGACTCACTTCATCCTTCTTCCTTCTCCTCTTAAGCAAGATATTTTCATTACAAAAGCGGGGCTCTGCCAAGCTCGTCCTCTTCACCTAACTTCATTGATTTACATTGAATTTTTCATAAATGGTTTACCCAGACCTGTATACGATCTGGGCCTGCTATGGGCCTACTAAAAGAAACCCTTTAAGACAATTTGACCACTACCTAACAAAGTATGGTTAGCATTAAAAGCCTTACAATCATTCAATACAATTTCAAATTTTTAAAATGAGAGGACTGGGCCTCCCTTCTCCTTTGAGTGCATGTTGATGTGCTTCTTTGCTGCTGCTTTTGCTGAGTTGGAGCGATGCTTCTGCATCAGGGCACTTCATATGGGATTGTGAAAACTAATGCTTCCCTCTAACAACATGTTAGTTATGATGGAATATAGAAAAACTACAATTTGTTGACTAGCATGAATTATTCAAGGTACATGCACAAGTTGTTAGAATATGGTGTAAAAATTTGAAACATAAGAAATTGAATTAGATTCTAGAGAATATAATTGTATTTATGGAAAATATGTATAACTCRAGAACAAATMATGTTCTTTAATAATGGTATGTTACTTTTCCTCTAAAATATAATGCATATGTTCACATTAAGATGCCACTTAGTATCTAAATGAATAAATTTCTTGAAATAAATTTATACAGTTGTATATAAAAGTTAATTCTTTCCTCCCACTATTTTCAAATATTTTTTAATGACAATTTTACGTCTTTTTAAATTAAAAAAGTTGGTGAAATTACAAGGTCAAGAGTTAAGACCGATTTTGATGGGATTAATATAATCAATATTTTTTTTATTATTTTAGTTTGTAGATTTGAATGTGTACTTTTGCACCATGTAATTTGTTTTCAAAGTGGGAAAGGAAATAAAAGGTTAAAAAAGACAAAATATCCACATATTTTAGAATTATGACATATATAAAAATTAAAATTAAAAAAATACAAATAAATGTGTGTTTCCTTTACACATACACAAATCTCTATTGGTATCTGCAATTTCATCTGTAATTGATATGTGGACCATATTTATGAACCTCATAAAAAAAGGAGATAATAATAGGAAGATGGAAAAATGAGTGTGTATGCAATTTAAACCAGAAAGTTCATTACTGCAAAGCTAAAATCAAAGTATCCAACTCATCCAACACATCTAGGAAAAAATGCCATCCTCCGTATTTTTTTTAACTCATAGGAAGTGTGCTATAAAACCACACACGTAATTTCACATAAAATAATAAGCATGTAACAATTCCTCACGCTAACATGTTTCCAAAGAAAATATTTATCACTAAACCATCTTTTAAGAGAACATGGCCTATTTTTCTCTCTTGACCATAATCAAGGTTGTGAAAAAACACCTAGTGGTGCTTAGGATACCACTCAGAGGTGAAACAACCCATAGAGGGGGCATGTGTCATGGTTGGAGGCTTTATTAAAAGCGATCTAGGATTATAAGGTTCACTTACTATGTAATTTCCTTAGTTTCCATTTTTACCATGATTTAGGGCCCTAAGGCCCTAGCCCAATCACTATTTCCCAAAACAAATTAATGAATACCATATCCTACTTGACCAAAGATCCCATAGAAAGTTCATATGTGGTGTTTCTATGAAACTTTCATGATGCTTGATATTGAGACACTTTATTAAATTCCTAAGGACCTTAGTGTTGTTCTTACCATTTTTCAGGACCCAAAAACCCATAAATATTACTAAAAACATCATAATGTCCCATGTGGTAAACCACCCATAGTTGAAATATCCCAAAAAGTGGACATGTTTTATGGGATGTATGGGATGTAGGTTATTTTCATCGAAATTGAGCTCTATAAGATTTATTTAGGGAACAAGGACCTTGTTTTCCTCCCTAGACCTTCGTTAGAGCTTGCAACCTATTCTTAGTTCATAGAAAAAACTAGTCATACTACCCATATCCCACTTGCAAGTGATTGATATCATACAAAGGTCATTTAAGTTTGTTTAAGGACTCACTCGTGRTGCTTGAYATTGAGARTCAAGTTTTAGGAACAAGGGATATTTTTCCCTTCCCCAACTATGGTCAAGGACAGAATACCCATCCATGATACCCAACACATTTTATGGCACCCATATTCAACTYAGATACTAAAGAATCCTTACAGAGAGATGAATTCYTAGTTTTTAGGTGTTGYTGATGGTGATTGAGCTTGATAAACTTAAATTAGGGAATAAGGTTGTTGTTTCCTTATTGACCATTTTTATGCCTTAACACTTATTTTTGGTGCACAAACCCTACTCATGGCACCTATATCCCACTTAGATACCAAAGAGCACGTACAATTATCCTATGCATTGGTTCAAACACCTATTCAAGGATATTGAGTTCAAGAAGCTTAAAAAATATCCTAAGGATCTTGTCCTCATTATTTGATGATGGTCAAAGCCCCATGACCCATCCCCGGTGCATAAAACCTTCTAAAGGAATCCATATACAACTTAAGTGCTAACGCGAAAGGCACCCTAGATAAGTGTGGTTCCATGTTGGTTTTTATGGTGCCTAATTCCAAGACTTTTCTCATGGTTTGAAAAACTTGTTTTCCTCACTTGAAATTGTTTAGACATTGAGAACCATTCTTGGTTTTCAAGACCTAGTTTCCTTAGCCCATATCCCTCTAGTAGGCCAATTATAAATTATAGGGGTCCTATATGTTGGTACCAAGACATTTTCATGTGACTTCGGTGTAAGAAGCTATGCTTAGGGACAAGGTGGTTCTCTCCCTCCATTAAACATTGTCAAGGGATTAGGGAAATTGTTTCCCTACCATGACCATGGTAAAGGATCTAGACTCATCGTTGGTGCATAAAACATCGTAAGACACTGATGGACAATCTTATGCCAGAGAAACCATAGTGAGGGATCATGTTGTGATTTCTAAGTGTCATTCATGGTGCTTGAGATAAATAAGGCTTGATTATGGATTAAGGAATTTTTTCTCCCATTGACCATCTGAGGCCTCAAGACCCATTTTCAATACTTAAAACCTACGTATGGTGCTAGTATCCCAGTCAACGGAATAAAAAGGACTACTGTGTTGGTTCAACACCTCATCCAAGGATATTGATCCTTATAAGATCAACAATATCCAAAGTTACTTGTTTTCCTTCCTCGATCATGTTCAACACTCCATGACCCATCCTCAATGCACAAAACATCTTAATGGTGTCCATATCCAACTTCGATGATAAAAAACCCCTAGAGAGTTCCTATTTTATTGTTTGCAAGTGTTATGGAAATCAATCGAGAGAAGATACATTTAGGGCCTAAGAACAAAGTATTTTTCTCCCCTAACCATGGCTCTTGAGCTCGATAAAATTCATTTAAGGATAAAGATAGGTGTTTTCCCTATGGACTATGTCTAAGAATCAAGACCCATTTCCACTACACAAAACCTATTCATGGCACCCATATCTCGCTCAGATGCTAAAGAACGCCAACCATGGCCCTAAGAACCATAGTGTGAGATTAAGACAATTTATTATTTAAGGCATGTTTCTTTCTTTAATTATAGTTCTTCTATTCCTCTATGTAACATACCCAATTCCCTAGCTAGGCCATGTTACTACTAAAATCGACTAACATATGAATCCAAATGAAAAAAATGCATGCAACATGACATACATGCATACTATTATCATTAATTCATAAAAATTTGAATGAAAATGTTTTAAACATGTACAACAGCAATAAAATACATACAACATTCATAGATACAAAATACAGAGTAAATGTAACATTCAACCATCAGATTAAACCTGTAATTGACACAATGATTAAAACAGTGATATTTTAAAAAAATTTACACAACCCGCTTTAGAAAAAGTACATTCCACCCAAACATAGACTCTCTTTCTTTAGTTCTCTTAATAGCAAGTCACCCTCGAGCTAGGGCTATGAGTCCATAAGTATGGAAAAGCACCTATGGGTGTCTACAATCCACTGTAACAACAAAAATTCACTAAAACACAATGACACGACTCCTACAACAATTTCAATAGCCCAAGTCTCTTCCCCATCAGTCTACACAACCGAAGGGATGATAGTTCCTTCTTTACGTTGCAGTACCTTAGACAATTTCCATCCCCTCTGGGGCTCTAACACAAGTCGATTCAAAATCTCTCTACTAGGGTCTCTTGGAAATCCAACTATAACAAGAGTGCTCACAACAACCTTTACAAAGCCTCTTCACATGATCTCTCACCAGAAATCACTCATAGGCATAACAGTCTTATTCTTAGCATAATTATTGTCATCCCCAACTCCTGGGGATAACTAAGGAGATGATGTCTAGAGGCCCTCACGTTGTAGACATGGAGTACTGAGAGATAGATTTACTGGAACTGTTCACTTGCACATACATAGACCCTCTTCACCACTATTAGGGCTACATAAAAACTCGTTTTCTTATATCAATTACTCACTTTTAAATCGTGGAAATTGACTTATAAGCCTAGATTATTGTTCTATTGGTTATTGGTTATATTTTTAACGGTTTACTTGTTGATTTTTATGGTTGGAACTTGCTAGTGCAAAAAATGTTTTCTACAACCATAAGGCTTCCCTAACACTTTGTTGATAGCTTCATTTGGTAGTCCTAATTTACCGTCAAAGTTCATGTTTAAGTATTTGAAAGTTATGAATGTTTTAGTACTTCATTGTCCAATAATTATTTGACAATTTTTATGGTTAAATGAGTAGTAACTAGCTATTGTTCTTGTTTGTTGCTGCAATATAGGAAAACACGCTTTTATTGCTTGTCCACTTCATTTTAGGCTTGTATATTGGTCATTTCTCTTTCTCGGGTAGGTACAATTATCTTCTACATGTAATAATGAGCTTGAAAACCATAAACCATCCTCAAGACCCGTTATGAAGGATTTTCTCACTTAGTATCTTCATCTATAGGGGCTTCACTTCCATACTCTCACTTTCCACTTCATTACCCCCTAGGGTCACCTGAGACTTCCCCTTGTGCTGGATTCTTCCTTCACAGAAGTGAGGGAGGTATCTGAGGTGAACTCTCCCACCATTATCACCATATAGTGGATTGGGTAGGGATTTTCCCAATCTATAGTTTGCATTATAACATTTTGCAACCATTGTCGGCAAGGATTTTGAATCCTCTTTTGTGCCTTAAGGACACTTTGGAAATATTCTTTCCTAAATCCTTTACCCATATCTTTCCTTACGACTCCAATTGAAGGATGTTCCCCTTCCACCCTTGATGAGATATTCTTTAGGCTCGTCCGGCAACTCCACCTTCTAAGAACTCACCCTTCCCTGATTCCCCCTTTCCATCCTTTGATGAGCCTTGTTCTCATCTGGAAACTCCATTGAATTTTTTGTCCAAGTAATGGAAATATGTGTCTGGGGCGTTTTCATGAGGCATACAAAGCCTTAGATGTTCATTATGTTTATTGGTATCCAAATAAATGCTCGATGAAAGAGTTGATTCATGTTCCTAAGTTCTACGGTGATCCATCCTCGCATATGTCGTCTATTTTTTTGAATTCATCATACACTACAAAATAGAGCAATAATATGTGATTGTGCGGTTGTTTCTCTTGTCTCTTGAAGAAAGGAAAAGAGATTGGATCATATATTCTTGTAGCCCCAAAATTATTTAATCTTCAATAATCATTATCGGATACTTCCTTGAGCAATGGGGCACTAGAAATTAGAAGCTTGAAGATACTATTCAAGACCTTGAGGACGTTCTTCGGGGATGTTCATTTCTTTCAAAACTTATTGAATGTTTGAAAGAAATGCCTTTTCTAAAATCTGACGAAAGCATAGTTGACGAAGAAGAGATTGAGGATGATAGCAACGAGGAAAGTTTCAAGTGAGGAAGAGTACAATTCCATCCTTGAAAATTATGAGTGGAAGCCTACCCTGAACATTTTGAGTAAACCGAGCAGGAATGGATCCCTGGCACATGGCTTGACAATTCGTTGACTTCACTAGTGAACAATTAAATCAATGCAAAATTGCAGAAACATTCGTTGTTATTTTTATTATTGGCGAGGAAGGTAAGCGATGGAGTCATTCATTGTTGTTTTGGGTACAGAAATTCTAAACTTCACGGTTGGTACGCAACATATCTATGTTTATACGAAAGTGGTGTGAACTTTTGCGGCCGGACGGAGGAGGAGAAGGAGGCTTACAATAAAATACTAGTCATGTTTTATTATTCTCTTACAGAAGAAACCTCCGGCCGTCTTCTTCAATGGTTGGTCAATCATTATTGTTTTTATTAATTGAGAGCAAGCCACAAAGTGTGGTCGGATTTCATCGTAACATTGTTTGATTGCAGGGCTGGTGAATTTAAATCAATAGATTTATAGCAGATTTAACAGTATTGTTTCTGAAGTTCTATTTGTTAATAGAATTTCTTCATGCCTATGCACCATTAACAACATTTGTAT
>JZKD02S1827313.1:408598-430149 GCA_000966675.3 Picea glauca | reverse complement strand
ATGGGTTCTACTGGTAGCAGTACATTTCAATTTGATGGTTGATTTAGAGGTTTTGGTTTTAATGGTACTGACTACTAAAAATACTATTTCAAAATATCTATAAATTTAACCTTTTGAAAAAAAATAAAAAAAATTGTAACATCATTTTTTTATTTAGGTGTTGATTTGAAGGTTTTTATGAGCTATCGTATGTGTTTTGAAGGCCATGTTTGAAAAATGTTGTAATTTTGACCCCGTTTGAAAAAATGGTGCTACCGGTAGCACCACTTTTTGATTTGTGGGTTGATTTTCATGTTTTTTTGGGAAAAATATGGGTTTTTTGGGCCAGAGTTCTCGTTTTAAGGTCACAGTTCTCATTAAGTTGGTAACTATGTTAATGCTATATCCACGGTGAAACAACAGTAAGAATGCCCATATTATCGTATCAACATTATCACCTACTTTAATGACGAACAACAATAAGAATTCCCATATTATTTCATTGACATTATCACCCATTTTGATGAAGATTTCTTACAAATTCGAGGTCAATGGACCTTTCATCATAGAACTATGGAATAAATCATGCAATGTACAAACCTTGGGAATTTTGGGGATGCCTTTGAGTTAGGACTACCTAGAGCTTTAAAAGCAAAGGTGGAGTAAGTGCCTCACTTCCTTTACTTCGATGTGAGGAGTCTTGGTAGGGGTGCATCACTTCCTTTTTCATGGGTAATACTATGCATTTATATGAAGAGTCTTTGAAGGGGTGTGCTATCACTTGAAAAATGTTCATTAAGGAATAGATGCAATTACCATAGAATTCATCAGTTCAATACATTAAAAATTCATATTCATAAGTGTTGATAAAGCTCATTTAGAAAAATCAAGAAATTAAGGAAAGGAAACTACAACGACTCAACGCGACTTCCCAAAGGATAATTTGCGCCATCAATGCAATTAGCGTGACTTTACATAAAAGGATTTGCACCGACAGCGCATCAATGCGATTAGGAAAAGCAATGTGTTACCAAATGGAATTGTTTGGGTCAATTTAGCCTTAGGTTTTTTAATTTTATCCTTAGTGTTGTTTAACTTTTACTTTTGTCCTCTTCCTTATAGTATTCTTAGGTCTTAGCACAAATAAAGTTAAGTTTGATGTTGGCCTAAACCCTTGGTTTATATATCCATCTTCATGACAAGATTAGATAAACCATCATCCTTATGCCACCACCACCCTGACATGTCACCACTTCCATGATGTACTAAAACCCCTCCACTTTGTCTCTCTAACTGTTATAAGGTCAAATCAAGTTCGTTTTGTATGTTGCCATCTCATCAGACATTTCATAGTGAATCTCAAGTACAATTTCCTCTCATCGCCATAATTTCACTTATGATTCTTTCTCATCTGATCTCCTTGTTTTCAATACTCATGTTTTTAAGGAAATAATCTGGGATTTCATCATTTAAATCTTTTCTAACTGTTTTCCCAGAATTTCAAATTGCTCCTAGCTCGACGCTACAAAAATATGTGTTTTTAGACAGGTGCTACAAAAAATATTTCGAATTGGATGGCGAGAGTGAGTTGGAGGTTATACCAGCTTCATGTGGATTCGTCGAAGCTCAATCCTATAAATCTTCAAGCCTCAACCTCTAGGTACTCCATGATCATTTTAAGCTCTGTTGAAGGACAACAAAGGATGTTTTTATCATCTCCTCTCCTAGACGCTATGAACTAATGGTCCACGTTGCCAACTCTCCCTCTTACCTCTGTTGTCACAATTCTCAGCCAACTGTAGGGATCTCATATTAATTTACTAAAGATTGAACAAACCTTGTTGTCAAGCCACCGTACCTATCTCTTATTTGGCTTATGTTGCTTATGTTGTGAATTCTGCTACGAATCCCCTATTTGGTGCTATAAACCATCTACATAAAATCAACACTATTATCCACTTACCTCAAAACCTTTACCAGTTGGTTACCATTATTATTTTCATTTTAATTTCAAGTCTAAATTCTATCTATTTTGGAAATTGAAATGAACTTTGATGATAAAGTTATGATGATTTTGCAAAATGATGGTGAAGTGTTAAACTAAATCTTTTGCAGTTTCTTTCTCCTTGCATCTCCATTTTTCTTATACAGTCTTCTTTCATTTCCTAACTATAAGTTTCTCTTTCATAATCCTAGGGACTCAAATAGATTGAAGAACATTAAAACCCTAGACAAAAGCAAGCCTTGAAAATATTATCCATCCAAACCCTAATACCTCTGTTTTTCTATTTTTACTCTTGCATCACTCAAACTATTTTCTTAGTTTTCTTCCTATAACATCAATGGACACTCCATAGTAGAAGAATGCTCACAAGGGTGGGGTTATAGTGAGGGATGAACCCTATGACATGAAATTGTTTGTTGTTGAATCTCTGATCAGAGAGGTCTTCCAAAGAGTGGGATGTTTTAATTTTTGTCAGAAGATGTAGAGGGGACACCCTGAGGTAGCTAGAGAATTTTCCTTGAATTTTGATGGAACCAAAAAAATGGTCGAGACTCTTGAACTTGAGGTATCTGAAGAAACAATAGCAGCAACTACAGAGATACCAAACACTGATGATAGGTGGTTTAATTCCATGAATATAAATGCCACCTTCTCTAAAGAATTCCTTAAACCATAATGTTAGGGAGATAAGCTATCAAAGGGAGTGCCTAGGAGCCACATGGTTGAAGGATTTGATAAGATTCTAAGGGTGATCCAAAGACATTTCACTTATGAGGGAAGGTTCCATATGATTTCTCAGTACCACATTAGACATTTTTTTCACTTCATAGGCAAAGACCTTATGAACGTCGCTTTCTATTCGTCTAGAAGCATTGGGAAAATGGCTAACAAGGTCCAAGCCAAGTCCAAGGCTATGGACACAAGTGTTTTTCACTAAGGGTTGATTAAAATACTTTTGATGGAGGAGTTGAAGAAGAAAAACATTGATCGGGATCAGATCATTGCCTCTGCACATTTGCAATTAAATGTTGCTCCTACTCCACAATCTAAAGTGCAGAGTCCTCTTCAGGTTGATATCACTTTTCAGACAGAGACAAGTAGGAAGAGGAAGAGAAAATGCATTGCTAAAAATGATGAGGTTCCTAAGGAACAAGAAGAATAAGGGGGATATCATTACTCTCCACAAAGGGAAGTTTCACCCCAACCAGCTCCAGAATTAGCAGAAACTCCATCAAATAGAGCCTGAGGAACAAAAGGAAGGAGGTTACTCTTCCCCTCACTAGATAGTACAGTTGAAACTAAAGCTAGGAGGCCCTTCACCAGGTCATCAACCAATAAGGAAAGTGTTTAAAAAGAGGACATAACACAATCTCCCATCAAAAGAAAGGGTAAATGTAAAGTTGAAGTTGTTGAAAAACGTATTGAAGTTATAGAAATAACCACTCCCCCTGAAAACCCTACTTTTAAAAGGCTCACCAGACAGCTTAAAGAAGCCAGAAAGGATATTGATGAATTGAAGGGAGAAGGTTTGGCTGAGAGAAAAAACTTGAAGGATATTATGGATATGTATCTGGACACTATTGATAAATCTAGGTTTACAGCAAAGATATTCCTACCCCTCCATGGGCAGCTTAAGAATTTATATAGACAGAACAGGGATTTACAAGCTCAGATCAGAAGACTTAAACTGGAGTTGCAAACTTTTAAGGAAGAACTAACCCAAAGGAATTTGAATATGTTGTCCCAATATTCCACAAGGAGGATTTCCAGGATCAGAAAGTAATCGATGAAATAACTTAAGAAATCTCAGTTTTGGAAATGATTGCTACTGAATTTTTGAATATTTTTGAGGAATTATGTTGCTCATAACTGATTTTTTCACTCATACATCATATTATGAGGCTTATACAGGAACACCTAACTCTGGAGAAAGTTTTTGGGTGTTTTGGGTCTTAAAATGGATAATTTGGGCAGTTATAGGACATTTCGCAGTGCCCAGAGCTTTTAACTGGTCTACATAGTCAAACAATGCAAACTTCGTTGCAAACTTCACTTCGAACTAGCTGATACAGTCAACACTACAGGATTCACTGCAAAGTCCTATTTTGATGGGTTCAAGAGGATCAACGATCACCAGATGGCTAGGGGAGCATGGTACAACTATTTGGAGGTTAGTTTAAAGCTGGAGAATACCTGGCAACAAAAGGAATGTTCTCAAAGGACACCTCATTATGCAATATTAAGGTGTTATGATAGTTTCCAACATTAACCTTATTTGTAGCAGTTTGAAATTTTTAGTTTGTACAAGTGTTACTACCTCAATTTAATATGAAAGAATCCTATGTCAGAGGAGGAAATCTCATTGTCTGATGTCATTCCCTGTCTAGGCTATACAAGAAGCATTATAAGACATTTTAGAGGTTTGAATGGTTGGTGTAAAAGACTCTTTTGGTAATTTTAATATAACAAAGCCTACTTTGGTTTGATGTATCAGACTTGATGAAATTTTGTTTAATGGAAGTCAATTTTTTTTTCTTGCCATCTTATCTCTCTCTCTCACTTTGATTTTTACTATCATTGATGGATTCAAATGATTTTTTGTAGTTGTATTACAATGGATGTTTGATTGTGATGTTGTTATAACTTTCTCAGAGTTTTTTTAGCTTGGATTTAAGAAGCTCTTGTATCTTGAGATTTTCTCTCCTTTGTCTACTGGTAAATCCTAATGCTAGTGGTATACTCACTTCATTTTCTTACTAAGTATTCTTTATATCGACACTAATCCTCAAAACCTTGACCTAAGTTAAAAAAGACCTCTTTTGATGATGCATTTCATATAGAATTTCATGTGTTTTGACATTGTTGAGCTGAGTTTTATCCATTTGACACCATGTTTCAAAACTTATCTCATAAACCTATTGATGGGTATTGAGATTTCACTTTAGCATTCAAAGTGTAACTTTCAGTGCTAACACAAGGTTCACACCATCTGGGTGATGACACAATTTCTCAAATAGGGAAGGTGCATTCATGACATTGCCTACACTCACATCCCACCAGTCACAGATCTGACCCTGCAATTCAATTTAACATAACTTGGGGATTACTCCACCACTTATATAATCCCCATTCATACATAAAAAAAGTTAGATTAAACATTGAGAAGAGGTTATTTAATGAATTTCGCGTTATGCATTCAAAAGACACATAGAAAAATGGTGTAAAGTTATGTTGTTGAATTGTGCACCAGAGCACCCATTACTTACTCCCAATTACATCCATCACTCCATAGCTTAAGTTGTTAGAAGAACTGATCATCTTGCCACTCGAGAACTCAGTTCATTGCTTCATATCATCACCCTTACTAGAGAGAGGAAGAGAGTTTATGTCTGGGAAGGACAAGATCCCTCCCAAGGAGGAAGAAGAGAGACCATTTGTACTTTCACTGCCTCTGCAGTGTTCTCAGTCAAAGATCTAGCCAATTGGTAACAATTCCTTGTGTTTTGAATTTCTCGTTGTATCTTCTTGTTTATGCACATGTTCATGAATTTGTTTACACTTGTTTACTATGTATGCTAAAATATGAACTAACATGTTGTGTTACTAACAACCTATGGTGACATTTGAATTATTGTTTGCGCACACACTTGGTCTATTCAGTCTGAAACATATGGCGACTCTATTAGGGTTCTAAAATTGAATTCTCCCTTTGTATGTGGCTAGAACCCTCTCTCTCACCTCTATGGTTTTGTAGGTCATCCTATTGGTTTTTCTGGACTTCCACTTTGGGAATTTAGGCCCTAAACACTCCAAAAATCACCAAATTCTCTATCTTATGTTATTTTGTAGGCTCCAACGAATTTCGTAGAAACAACCGCGCTAAGGTTTGTCATTCGTGTTGTAACTCCATTCAATTTTTACATTGTTAGTATTGATAAACACACAAGTTGTTCATAAAACCCACATTTATCTACTTTTCTCCTAGGTTAAGTGTGTCCCTCATCCCCCTTCCCTTTTGGGGGTTTAGTCCTTAAATTCTTGCACTTTGCCAGCTAGAGACCCCTTCTTTCGATTCCATTCTTGTAAGTTTGATTAGCTCATATAGTTTAGTTAGGGAGGATAAAACGAACCATCATTTCAATTAGCATATGGCGTGGATGGCTAGTTAGGAATTTGAACTCTTAGTTAGAGTTATTTCAACAATATGTTGCTACTTTATTTTTTGGGACCAAGAAAATTTATTACTCACATGCTATTATGATTTTCACCTTGCACCCCCTCGAGTGATCTTGGTGAATCATAACAGGTAAGTCATTTTTTCATCCCCCTTTCATCTAAGAAACATAGGAAATAATCAAAATATGAAGTACCCCATACATGTGCACATATTATCTTTTGGTTTCCATGTTTTTTCTTTTTGCAAATCATATCAATCATTAGGTGAGGCCATGTCCATATAAACATAGGAGGTAATAAAAGAATGTTTTAGTCTAAGTTAATATTTCGATGGTAGGTATCCAAAAAACCTCTCATTATCTCTTTTTCATTCTTTGAAAACTTAGCGGTTCATTGTTTATGGAACTTAAAATCCTCCAATTCAAGTGTTCTTACATCATAAGGTAGGGAGATACATGTGAAGGGGCGAGTGCCAAGGTTCAGTTGTTTCGTGCATGCTTTCTTGAGCCATTGAGATGTTATAGCAAGATTTGTCTCAGCCCATGCAAACTTGCTCAAAAGGCCTTTTTCCATTTCCCTATGCACACTTGAAGTCCCCTTTTGCAGTTACTAGAGCTAAAAAACTTATTTTTCCACATATATGCACCCTAAAAACTATACATCATGCATATACATAGGTTTCACCATTACAACCCACATATATTGGGTTTTGTGCTCAAAATAAAAAAATGGTGTTGTGTTTCCATGTCACATCACATGATCCATGATCCTTCACCTTCCATATACTGGAAATGTTCTGATTCAACCATTTAGTTCCATTTGAAGGCTATAAAAGAGCCTTATCCAAGCTGTGGAGAAGAGGAGAAGAATTCAACTTTCATAGAAAATTTACTCTGGAGAAATTATTCACTTCATATTGAGTCTGCGTCCCTTTTCCCTTTTAAGTTTGAACACATTTTTCAACCCCCAAGATCTTCCTTATTTGATGGAGAAACTTATTGTCTCTCTTATATGGGCCTTCCTTTGGTGGAGGATTGAAGTGATGGAGGCCCAACTGGAAGGGACTTAGTTTCTCGGTTCTGAATGTGCCGACACAAAAGTTTTTCATTCATACACTTTTGTTCATTACATTTTAATAGAAATGCTCTTTTCTCGTCCAATTGATGTTTTAAAAATATTTGAATTGTTATTCCATGGGTGTATTTGTTATGAATATTGATGGATTATGCTATTATATGTGCTAAGTTTATATATTATCACCATATGCTTGTGTATCTTAGTTATTGAGGACAATTTGCAGGTGTATTTTTTTGAGTCAAGTGATCAATGATGGACTTCATCGAACATCTAGACGAGGTAGGATCTTTATCTTGTCTTGTTAGCATGTTTTCTTATATAACATACTTGATATTAGAGTTGATTTCTGCAGTCATTTCCATCTGTTGTGTTTTACCCCATGCCATAGAGTGATTTTACTCATACCACCAGATCTTGTGAGGTTACCTAGTTTGTGATTGATTTCTTAGGCCCAGAGTCCCATGATGCACTTAAACGAGGTAACTTACTAGCCAAAAAATAAGATTGTCTACAGAGGTGGTGATTGTGGGATGCAATTGCACCTAAATCAATTTTTTTGTTGCTATTGGGAAATATCACCAGTTCTTTTGGGATATTCTCCCTTTACCCCTCTTTATCACTGATTTTTCATACCTTCACTAGTTCTCGATAAATGGATTGAGACCCCACCATCAAGCTCTAATGGAAGGCCCAGTAAAATTAGAGAGGAAGGACAATACGCCTATAGGACACATGAAATTTTGTTTATCATCCCCAGCGTGGATAATACCCTAACCTACATAAGAAACATTTTACTTTACATTTTCTATATACATGTGTATTATGTTCATTTATTTCTTAAACATATGAAACTATTAATTTGATTTTAAAGTAGGCCATATTAATTTTTACAAAAGAACTTGTCATTTAGTTTCTCTCAGATTTACCATAGCCACACACTTAGTTGCTATTCCATAATCATAAGGGATCCACTAAATATTCGATGTTCCAAACTCTTGCGAGGCCTTCCCCTAGTTTTGGGAGGTATTCCTAGTTTCACCTCATCCCTAGTACCACCATCTCACTCACCAGTGAGAGCAGTGGTTATTGGTTCTTCCTTTCTTGGTTTCACATTGCTTGGAATTTTTGGTCACACCACTGCATTTGATAGTCCTTCCTCCTCAAGAAGTGGCTCTAAACCAACACACACCATGGAAATCCCACAACAACTGCCATATTTTGATTTTTTGAATCTACTATATTTGACGAAACTTACCAATGACCTAATTTCACATAATCCCACTTGGCTAGCTATACCCACCAAAATTTCATCGAATATTCCTAAGTTTGAGGGAAAATAAATTGAATACCCTGCTAGCCATGTCATGAATTTTCACCTTTAGTTCTCATCCAATAACATCACATATGATTATGTTCTTCTATATCTATTCTAAAGAACCTTAACTGGTCAATCCGTGAAATGACACGTGGACGAAACCTGAGGGTCCCATGTGAACTTCATATATTTATCCAAGGCTTTCTTATCCTTATTTCAGATTCAACCACATCATTACATGGTATTATAAATCCTCTTAGAATTATGTTAAATCACTTCTAACCATATCATGGATCATATCCACAAATGGCATCGATGTTGGGGCCTATGTAAAATTGCAGCTACTCTAGAGCTATGCCTAGATTGGTTCCTCAAATATTTGGTTCCACATATTTCCAAATATGTGGCTACCACAATTCCAGAAACTAAATAAGAAGCCATTATCAAAGCCCAACACTTTGACTTAATTTATTCGTAGTCGGGGTATCTCTACACGGTGTTTCCCAATGCTCCAAGACCTCTCCCTTTTGTTCATGAGAAACTCAGAGCATCCCACTTTTTAGATGATACCATTGGATCCATGACCCATCTCAACCATTATGGTAACCCTGCACCTTCATATGGGACAAATAACTATGGAGGAGTTCCATACTATCCTCCTTCTATGGGTGCACCTTACCCCACTACTCCCACATTTTTCAGCACCCCCACACCCACACGTTAGAGGAATTAATCCTTCGCAACTTATGAATATCATACCATAGTAAAGTATGTTGATTCATAGATATATGAAAGGGCCTCCATATGCCACATGTTGTAATGAAGGAACTTTTATGTAATATTCCTTGTATGTACCTCTAGAGTAGATAAATTTCTACTATCCCTTCCCTGGGCCCCCACAACCTAATGTGATCCCACTATAGGGACAATCACAGGATGGGGTCAATTTTGTCCAACCTTCACCCATCCATCAAGTTCACTCTTTTGAACATATGAATACGGTCAATTCTCCTACAACACAAAACAACAACAAAAATAAAGATAAAAATAAAGCTAGCCTTAACTAGGAACAAGGGAGAAACCCTCAACAACAATGTCCATTAGCTGGGGTAAATCATAATGTAGTTAATCAAAAAAAAAAAATCTGACACCACCAATGCCCAACCATGATAGGGAAAGAATAACAACCTTCCAGATAATTTCCCTTGCACATTATGTGGCGAGTATGGCCATTATACTCACCACATCCCCTTGATTTCCTATTACAAATTCATGGAGAAGTCTACGACCCCCAAACCCCTTACCCCAGAGGGAGTTCCCTCGGTTCCTCTAAACTTCCCTCAGCTCCCACCACCAACAACATCATATAACCTATTCCCCCATGAAGGAATGGTAGAAACAAAAAAATACATTGCCCCCCCTCCACATCAAGTAGGCCAGTACCCTAACATAGGACCAAGACAAGCATGTAACATTGCAACCCATAATATTATTCTCACATCCAGGGAGGAGATCCTTCTCCAAATGTGTAGTTGTCAGTATTTCATTCCTTTTGAATCCACTCTAACTACATTGGATGCACCTACATTACCAACAAGTCCCTCAATGATGATCTTTCACCCCAATAGTGACCCGACCCCCAAGGCACCACGAGCACCTATGTGACGTGTTTCTCATAACCCATATACCAAATAAACATATAATTATATCGTCATAAATGAATTGGCCCAATCCCCTATGACCATGTTAGTCCTACTTGTTTTTCAAACCTTCCCTTCATAATGAAGGGCCTTGTTATCTACATTGGGAGAATTCAACCCTTTAAACTCAAGCCTCATCACTTTCGACTTAGACAACTCAAAGATTCGACTCTCTTTGTTGGTGGCCTTATAGATACCTATCACAATTAGAAACATCATTGCTCATCAGTGTATTGTATATGAAGGTGCATCCACATGCATAATGTCCAAATAGGTCAGGAAGAATCTAGGCTCCCCCGAGTTTACCCTAATGTTATCACTCTTTGTGTTTATGATGCTCATCCCTCTCAACCCGAAGGGATTCTTCAAAACATTCCTATTAAACATACAAGTTAAACAATCTTGATTTACATTCCCATTAAACTCACAAGTAAAATTATTTTCATGTAGTATGACATATCACAAAAAAAATTGTTTTTCATGTGGTGCAACGTATCATAGAAAATATTTTTCCATGTGGTACGATGTATCACACAAAATCAATTTTTGTGTGGTGTGTCGTGGAGATAGACACTTTGGAGTGATGCGATAAAGGTAAGGTTTTTTCTAAGATAGAAAATTCAGTGTAGTGTGACACATCACACAAAAAATATATTTTGTGCAATCCATTTTGAATGAAAAAAACTTCATCTCATGCGATGTTTCTAACTCAAAGTGATTTTCTAATTGACATATCTCAAAACTTGAATGTTTGGGTTCGTGTGATAAAAGTAAAATTCAATGCCATGCGATATGTCATGACTAAAGACAAATTCAACCTTATAATGACATACTCTTTGCACCTTCAAGATTAATTCCTAGTAATAACATTAATATGAAAAATTGTGTTGAATTACTTCAGCATTCCATTTATCCATTAGGGGGTATGCATACATACATACATTATATATAAAGAAAATAAAAATATGAATATTTTTCATAACATATTTTAAAGTTTAACAATTCATTAACTGTAGTGTATCTAGAGAGCTAGTGGGGGGGTCTCGAAGCGCCCATAGCAATAATAGTGGAGGCCATTCAATGTAAGGTGGACTAGGTCCACTATACTATTAAATAAGGCCCAGTATGAAAATTAGATATAATAAATGTAAGAGGAATTACTAGAAGGTTCTACTTCTAGAAGGTTCCTCCTCTAGAATGCTCTTAGGTGGTTGATAGAATTATATAAAGGGGTTCAATCAATGTAATGAACGAATTTGAGAAGTGTTTTATTTGGAGCGGTAGATCAATAGGAGGATGCCCCCTCAAGGAGGAAAGTGAATAGGAGAGGATCCCTTCCATAATAAGATCCATTTTATGGTGTTTCCATATCATAAGGGTTCGATAATAATAAAAGTGTGGTTCTTCTATAATTCTCCATATATCTTGTGTGGTGATTTTATTCAGAGATATTTGGTTCTTAACAAGTGGTATCAATGCACTTTCCTTGGCAGGAATTGTCGGAATTTTCTTTTTCTATTTTTGCATATTTTTTGTAGAAGAAAAAGAGGGTCATGACATTCCATAAGATTTCTATATATTTATGTGAGAAATTTGCAGAAACTGGTTGTATATTTGAATTTCTCTTAAAAAAACACCCAATTAAAAAAAAATTCCTAAAAGGGAGTCCGAGAAGTAAAGTTATCAACATTTTAAAGTCTTCCATTTTTCAGGATTTTTCCATGGATGAACATGTAATTTTTCATATTTCTATAGTATCTAGGGATGAGGTTTCCAAAATAAATTACATATCTGAGTTCCACTTTAAAAAATAGTCGATTTCATAAAAAAATCACACAAATCGAAGCTCCGGATGTGAATATATCGCTAATTCAAAATCAACCATTTTTAGGGTCTTCGTGATGGCGACGAGACTGTAGAGCTCACTAATTTTCACTAGGTGCTCAAATTTCTACCATATCATTTCCATAGGATATATAATTTTAAGATATTTCTTTTGGTATCTTATATATGGTATTTCCAATGAATATTCTCTCTCAAATCATGGAATTGATCAAGACAACATTTCAAGAAATCAAAGTTGAAATGCAAAATACCTATGATAAATATATTCAAGAGCTCAACATTGCAAGGCAAGGAAGGTATATTATGTCGGACATCAAGGATGAATACAATCAAGAAGCGTATTCTTGGTACGATTTTAAGGTCGATTGGGATTATTGGTATGTGGATAGTTGTCATTTCTTCGATGACAACCACTTTCATATTTTATTTGATGACTCTACTCCACCTTCTATAGAGAACACTAGTGTGACAAATGAGGAGCCAGTTATGACTACCAGTGTCTAGTTTTCTTATTCTCCAGTAGTATTGTTCCTTCCAGATTCATATTCGACCCTAGCCAACTATGTGGATGGATCTACATATTATGATCCACATGATCATTGTAGACCTTTGTATCAACATCCTATTGAGTTTTGATATCTTCAGCCTGGAGTTCACATGATCCTTGGATATGGGACCCAGGTTTACAATGGCAGTTAGTGATGCAGACGCCCCCCCGATGCGCACGTCCGCGATCACCGGGACCTTCTCTCCCCTTGGCCCGAAGAACTCAATGGTTCTTCTATCTCCCAATCGGAAGATCTGCGCCCACAGTTCGTCTCGCACGATCCTTCTTCCTTGACTTATTGGAGGATCGAAACTTCACGACTTGCAAGTTCACTATCTGTATTTTGGGTTCTCGGATCCCTGAGACCCAATGAGTCGAGATGCTGACAACTTCACAGTCTCACTCCCTCGGAACTTCATTGTTCATGAGTTTGAATGAATCCCGCCTCGAATTCTGAGGTCCGAGTAGCTGAAACTTCCGACAAACTCGTTATCTCGCCTCCTCGCGTCCTCACTACTTGCAAGACCAATATTTTAGTCCTCCAACTCCTGAGACCCGATGTCCCGAGATCACCTGCCACGTCACCACTCCTGTGGTCCCCGCGATCTACGAAATTCCTTGGAATCTCGTGCCTCACAATCTCGCGATCTCCACGGGCAGATTTCCAATCACTTTCCCGCGAAATGCCGATATACCCGATTTACGAATTGAGTCACACTCCTCGGGATTTTTCCCGATCAACGCCCTTTCTCTCCCAGACTTCGAAATTGTTCCCAACCTCAAACTTCCTTCCTCCTACAGTGTAGACTTCCCGTCCACCTTCTCCTCACTGCACCTTCGAACAAGAAGTGTCTCTCCACGAGACGACTCACCAACCTGCGACCCCTCCTCTCTATGTTCTATTCATGCGACTTCTCTCCGCTGCCCTTCGACAAACCTTGAAGGCCTATCTCTCCTGAGCTTTGAAGACTTCAATTTCTTCAGGATGAAATTCTTGCACGCACCCCTTGCGGCAACTCCTTAATCACTACTAAATGATGAAGTCTTTGGACCTGCGCACTCCTGCAACAGAATTCCTTCACTCCCTCTACTCAGAATCGCAACTCTGAGTCTTCATCCAGCCTACGCATGCCTTGCATGGCTCTATACTCAACTTAAAACTCGAGGAACTTAGAACAAAATATTTTTCCACTTGAACCCTGCAGTCACGCACTCCTTACAGACAAATTCAACTGCACTCCTTGCGGGAATTCTCTGGTTCAAGATAGAGAAACAATTGAAACTAACTCCTTATTCTCACGGACTTAAATTCAACCATGAAATCACATACACAGCATATAAAAGAAAATGCATGACAAGAAGTAAGCACTCATGAGCATAATATCAACAATACACAGAGAATAACACAACCATGGAATTGAATCAAAGCTTTCCTCTATTAATTCAATATATGTACATGGAGGTTCTTCAAACGCTTCTCTGCGTGCTCTTCTCTTCTGCTTCTATATCAATAATGTTATAATGTACAAAGGAGGGTGTCTATATCTCGTTTCCCTCTCGATCTCTAAACTATCGAATCCTGAATTAAATGTTCTATCTACTTGCATTAAATCTATTAAATGCCTCATCTACCTAAGGACGTGAGCTATCCCCTCAAGGTCCGCTTACAATATACAAAGCACACTTCATTAACTCTACGCATTAATGTTTGGTGCAACAATATCAAGGTGTTTCAAAAAAAAAACATTGGTGCTGGCACTATCCAGTTGTTCTCTGCTCCACGCTGGCTCGCTTGATGAGTTGTCGATGCTCCTGCATCATACTCCCTCGCTTGAAAAAATTTCATGGGCTCCTGTCCATGAGCTCCTGCATGGTCTGTCCATGCTTCTGGATCATCGATTTGCTCTCCCAGCTGGCATCCTCCACTGGGTGATTCTTCCACTTGACCAGATACTCGAAATACTATTTTCTTCTAGTCTTCTTACCCACTCGCTTGTCCAGTATGCATTTCATCTACGGTTTCTCTGTTACTGGCAATTGTTTTGTCCACTGGATCACTGGTTCCTCTGTTCCAGTATCTGCTTCTCCAGCCTTGTATGGGTATAAGTCTACAACATTGAATATTGGAGATATTCCGATGCCATCCCGCAAATCAATCTCATATGCATTCTGTCCAAATTTCCTTAGGACTCTGCATGGCCCGATTTTCTTCATCTTAAGTTTATTATATGTTCCCCTTGGGAACCTTTCCTTTCTCAGATGTGCCAGAACTAGATCCCCAACTTCAAACTGAAGTTGTCTCCGATGCTGATCTACTCTGCGTTTGTACTCGTGATTTGACTTCATCAGTCACTGCTTCACCTGAGTGTGAAGTTCCTGCATCGCCTCAGCGAATTCCTCTGCACTAGAACTGCTATTTGTAGTCTGTTCTGACTCCCTGAGTTTAGAAACTCCTCTCGGTTGTGTCCCATACAAAATCTGAAACGGACTCCTGCCTGTACTCTGATTCACTGAATCATTGTACGCAAATTCTGCCTATGGAAATATGTTGTCCCAGCTGCTATGGTGCTCTTTCACCAAGCTTCTCAACAAGTCTCCCAGACTTCTGTTGACCACCTCGATCTTTCCATCTATCTGCGGATGGTAAGCTGAACTAAAATCCAAATTAGTTCCTAGCTTCTTCCATAGTGTCCTCCAAAAATGACCTATGAACTTTGTATCCCTGTTCGAGACTATGCTCCTCGACAACCCATGAAGTCTAACAATTTCCTTGAAGAACAAGTTCGCGATGTGGGTCGCATCGCTGGTCTTCTGACATGGAATAAAATGTGCCATCTTCAAAAACCTGTCCACCACCACAAAGATGGAATCAACACCTCTCTGCGTCCTCGGCAAACCCAATACAAAATCCATGTTGATCGCCTCCCATGGCCTCTCAGGTATGGGAAATGGCTGATAAAACCCAGCATTCTTCTTTCGGCCTTTCGAATGTTGACAAATTATGCATCTGTCAACAAATATTTTAACATCTGCATGCATGCCCGACCAAAAATACGATTCGTTTAGCTTCGCGAATGTTTTGTCATGTCCAAAATGACTTGCTAAGCCTCCACTATGCTTTTCCTTCACCAAACTCTCCCTCATGGAGCAATTCAGAATGCACAGTTGATTGCCTCTGAACAGTAATCCCTCCTGGATCATATAATCTATCCATGGGCTCCGATCCCTGAGAACTGGATTCTCAGCTGCTTCGTATGCTTCTCCGAAGTCTGCGTCTCTGGCATACATGTCCCTCAGGTTTTCAAAACCCAATGTTTTGACTTTGAACTCCTGCAACAAAAAACATTTCCTGCTCAAAGCATCAACCACTTTGTTAGCAGTTCCTGAAATGTGTTTAATCACAAACGTGAAATTTTGCATATACTCTACCCATTTTGCATGTTTCTGGTTCAACTTCTCTTGTTGACTTACAAACTGCAATGCATGATTATCGTTGTACAGAACAAACTCTTTGGGTATCAAGTAATGCCTCCACCTCTTTAATGCCTGTATGATGGCATAAAACTCTTTATCATATGTGGAGTATTTCAGCTTTGCTTCATCCAGCTTCTCGCTGAAATATGCCACTGGCCTGTCATCCTGACTTAAGACCCCTCCAACAGCATATCCACTTGCGTCACACTTCACTTGGAAGGCTTTCTGAAAATCAGGCAATGCCATAATTGGTTGCTCTGTAATCTTCCGCTTCAACAGATTGAAGCTCTTCTCAGCCTCAGCGGTCCAATGAAAAGTCTTATGCCGCTTCTTCACTGTGTCCATCATCGTGGTTCTAATTCCACTGAAAATTCGAATGAATTTTTTGTAGAAACTAGCCAATCCATGGAAACTCCTCACCTCGAAAACATTTCTCGGTGATGGCCAATTCCTAATCACTTCCACCTTCTCAGGATCCATTTTTAACTCATTCGCCGATATAACAAAACCCAAGTAAATGAGCTCTGTCTTCATGAAGGAACACTTCTTCATGTTGACCATCAGCTTCTCTTGTTGTAGTCTTCTCATCACAATGGATAAATGTTTCAAATGTTCAGCCTTTGTCTTGCTGAAAATCAATATGTCGTCCAGATATACGACAACAAATTTCCCGATGAATTCCCTCAGGACTTCATTCATTAGTCTCATGAATTTGCTCGGCGCGTTTGTCAAACCAAACGGCATGACCAGCCATTCGTACAAACCCTCGTTTGTTTTGAACGCTGTTTTCCATTCATCTCCCTCTCTCATGCGAATCTGGTGATATCCGCTCTTCAGATCAATCTTCAAAAAGTAATTTGCCCCACTAAGGCAATCCATCAAATCATCCATTCATGGCAGTGGAAATCTGTATCTGATGGTGATTTTGTTAATCGCTCTGGAGTCTGTACACATCCTCCAGCCTCCATCTTTCTTCGGACTAGGCACTGTTGGAACAACACACGGACTCAGGCTCTCCCTGACCAGTCCTTTATCCAGCAAGTCCTGTACCTGTCTCTTGACTTCCTCATTCTCCTGAGGCGTCAGTCTATACGCAGCTTTATTAGGTAATCTTGCTCTTGGTATGAGGTCGATGTGATGGCTCACTCCACATCGATGGCAATGAACAAGGTAGTTCATCCACGATGATGTCAGCGAACTCTCCCAGCAGTTCCTGAATCTCACCTGGAAAGTCATCCACTCTTGTGCTAGTCAGGACAATTCTTGGTTTCCTGACCATAAAGAATTGTGGATCTTCTTTCTTCTCCATCTCTATGAGAAGCTCCTTCCCACTCATGAGAAGTATCGTGTTTCTCACTTCCGGCTTTACTTCTTTATCCTTTATCGGAAGTAATTTATGTGTCATCCCATCCTTCTCTAAGGTGTATGTGTTCATCCTCCCATCATGAACAACATTTCTATCATACTGCCATGGTCTACCCAATAATACATGACAGACATCCATGGGAATGACATCACATAGGACTTTATTCTTGTATTCACCCATTTTGAAATCAACTAAACATTGTTTAGTGACACTCACCTGATGTCCCTTCTGCAGCCATGATACTTTATATGGACTCGGTTGATTGGTCATCTCCAGCTCCAACTTTTCCACCATCTAGGTCGAATTGAGATTATCGGTGCTTCCGCTGTCCACAATGACCTTGTATTTCCAGCCCTTGGTCTTGCATGTGGTCCTAAATAGTCTGGTTCTCTGAACTGGGTCTTCCACTTCCCTCTCAGGTGTTAAAAGAACCTTATGCACTGTCAGTGACTTTCCACTTCCGCTATCTTCCTCCTCAACATCACGCCTCTGCACCTCAGTGATGTGAGCTTCTCCTCCGGCTTGCTTTTTCTCGAGACACTCAAATGATTTGTACCCATTCTTTCCACATGTAAAACATGTGATCACTCCTCCTCTTCCTCTACCTCGACCTCTAGTACGAGGAAGAACATTTGCATAAGCATAATCACCTCGCTGATCAGTCTGTGGTCTTCTCTGTTCAGGTTGTGGTTGCCTCTGCTGTGAGGTTCCACCTCTCTCAACCTTACCCTGAGGTTTATGCCATTCCTCCTTGGGCTTCTGGTATTTCTCCTGGGCAACTGCCTTGCCTCTGGGTTGACTTCTGCCTCACCCTCGCTGTCCTTACTTGCGGCTCAGCTTCTCCTCGGCTTTCAGAGCCATCTGGTAAGAATCCTCCACCGTCCTGATGGTTACCATGCTTAACTCATCCTGAATGTCATATCTCAACCCATTCAGGTATCTCGCCACCTTCTCATCATCGCTCTCCCGATGACCTGCTCTGATATTGAGCCTGTAAAATTCTTCGGTGTACTCCTTCACCGTCATCAACTTCTGCCTTAGGTTCTGCATTCGCCTGAACAGTGTGATCTAGTAATCTTTGGGGATGAATTTCGCTTTCATCTTCGCGATCATCCTGTCCCAGCTTTTAATTTTCTATTTTCCTTTGGAACGTCTGTCTACCTGCAGCTCGTCCCACCACAATGTTGCGTGTCCCTTCAACCGGGTGACAACATGTTTGACTTTCTTGTCCTCTTCAATCTCCTCATAATCGAAGTAGGTGTCAAGAGCCCTGATCCAGTCCAGCAACTCTTCTGCATCCAGGCTCCCTTCATACACTAGAATATCCATCTTGGTCTTGGAGCTCATCCTGGCAATAGCTTTTATCAACCGCTCGATTGAAGCATCTTCTGTCGTGACCTCTTCTTCGTGTCCAGCTTCCTCTTCCACCTCGAAATCACTGAAATCTCCAGCGCCGACTCCGCGTCTCTGCGTTGTCTCCATCTCCTCAAGCCTTGCTCGGAGATCTCTCATCTGGCGCTCTATTTCCGGATTTCCTGTTGGCCTACCCCTTCTTCGGGCTTCCCTATCTTCTTGATCAGGTAACTACCTTTCTCTTCTTGGCAGCATGGTGTAATCCTTTCTTTCTCTCTACTACAGAAAACAGAGAATTCTGGCTCTGATACCACTCTGATGCAGACACCCCCTCGACGCGCACGTCCGCGATCACCGGGACCTTCTCTCCCCTTGGCCCAAAGAACTCAACGGTTCTTCTATCTCCCAATCGGAAGATCTGCGCCCACAGTTCATCTCGCGTGATCCTTTTTCCTTGACTTATCGAAGTATCGGAACTTCACGACTCGCAAGTTCACTATCTGTCTTTTGGGTTCTCGGATGCCCGAGACCCGATGAGCCGAGATGCCGACAACTTCGCATTCTCGCTCCCTCGGAACTTCATTGTTCGCGAGTTTGAATGAATCCTGCCTCGACCTCTGAGGTCCGAGTAGCTGAAACTCCCGACAAACTTGCTATCTCGCCTCCTCGTGTCCTCGCTGCTTGCGAGACCAATCTTTTAGTCCTCCAACTCCCGAGACCCGATGTCTCAAGATCACCTGCCACATCACCACTCCTGTGGTCCCCGCGAGCTACGAAATTCCTCGAAATCTCGTGCCTCGCAATCTCGCGATCTCCACGGGTAGCTTTCCAATCACTTTCCCGCAAAACGTCGATATACCCGATTTACGAATTGAGTCACACTCCTCGGGATTTTTCCCGATCAACGCTCTTTCTCTCCTAGACTTTGAAATTCTTCCCAACCTCAAACTTCCTTCCGCCTACAGTGTAAACTTCCCATCCACCTTCTCCTCACTGCACCTTCGAACAAGAAGTGTCTCTCCACGAGACGGCTCGCCAACCTGTGACCCCTCCTCTCTATGTTTTGTTCGTGCGAATTCTCTCCGCTGCCCTTCGAAAAACCTTGAAGGCCTATCTCTCCTGAGCTTTGACAACTTCAATTTCTTCAGGAAGAAATTCTTGCATGCACCCCTTGCGTAAACTCCTCAATCACTACTAAATGATGAAGTCTTCGGACCTGCGCACTCCTGCAACAAAATTCCTTCACTCCCTCTACTTAGAATCACAACTCTGAGTCTTTGTCCAGCCTACACATGCCTTGCACGGCTCTATACTCAAATTAAAACTCGAGGAACTTAGAACAAAATATTTCTCCACTTGAACCCTGCAGTCACCCACTTGAACCCTGCAGTCACGCACTCCTTGAGGACAAATTCAACTGCACTCCTTGTAGGAATTCTCTGGTTCAAGATAGAGAAACAATTGAAACTAACTCCTTATTCTCACGGACTTAAATTCAACCATGAAATCACATACACAACATATAAAATCAAATGCATGACAAGAAGCAAGCACTCGTGAGCATAATATCAACAATACACAGAGAATAACACAACCATGGAATTGAATCAAAGCTTTCCTCTATTAATTCAATATTTGTACATGGAGGTTCTTCAAACGCTTCTTTGCGTGCTCTTCTCTTCTGCTTCTATCTCAATAATGTTACAATGTACAAACGAGGGTGTCTATATCCCATTTCCCTCTTGAGCTCTAAACTATCAAATCCTGAATTAAATGTTCTATCTACTTACATTAAATCTATTAAATGCCTCATCTACCTAAGGACGTGAGCTATCCACTCAAGGTCCATTTACAATATACAAAGTGCGCTTCATTAACTCTATGCATTAATGTTTGGTGCAACAATATCAAGGTGTTTCAAAAAAAAATTTGGTGCTGGCACTATCTCGCTGTTCTCCACTCCGCGCTGGCTCGCTTGATGAGTTGTCGATGCTCCTGCATTAGTTAGTCTACTTCAACATGATGGTTTGCATTTGTACATGGGACCTTGGTTCTTCTACATATTTCATCACTATGGTCCACACTTATCCATGGGACCCTGGTATATGGTTCCACACCCTCATAACAAGCATTGATGACAACACTTTCATAAGGGGGATGAAATGTAGTGTAGCTAGAGAGGTAGTGTGGGGGGAAGGGTGCAGGGCCCATAGTGATAATAGTGGATGCCATTCAATGTAAGGTGGAGTAGGTCCACTATACTATTAAATAAGGCCCACTATGGTAGTTAGATATAAAAAATGTAAGAGGAATTATTATAAGGTTCTACTTCTAGAAGGTTCCTCCTCTAGAATGTTCTTAGGTGGTTGGTAGCACTATATAAAGAGGGTTGGTAGCACTATATAAACGGGTTCAAGAAATTTAATGAAACAAATTGATAAGTATTGAATTTGGAGCGGTAGCTCAATAGGAGGATTCCCCCTAGAAGAGGAAAGTGAACAAGAGAGGATCCATTCCATAATAGGATCCATTGTATGGTGATGTCGTACCATAACGGTTTGATAATAATAAAAGTGTGGTTCTTCTATATTATTCCATATATCTTGTGTGGTGATTTTATTGAGAGATATTTGTTTCTTAGCAATTCCATTCACCTATTAGAGGGTATACATCCATACATTATATATAAAGAAAATGAAAATATGAATATTTTT